>JAOVVO010000148.1:0-138052 GCA_028564675.1 Onchocerca lupi | reverse complement strand
TATATATATATATGGAATACTATATATATATATAGATAGATAGATAGAAAACTACACAATAGCTAGTTAGATCTTTCGAAAGCAATAAGAAGTTTTTAGAAAGAATAAATAATCGAATCAACACCTTAATCCGTTAACTTCTTTTTGCAGATTAGAATGATCTTCAATTAAACTACGATAACGATCTTGCGCTTTTTTTTCAAATTCGACAACTTCCATCGATAATGTTTGTACTTCTTTCGTTAACTTTTCAAAAGGAGTATATACCAATTTCGGCTGAAAAACATATTACTCAATAATAATATCTACAAAAGAATAAAACTGATAAAAGGCCTCAAACACCATTAAAAAAACTTAATCTAAAAGAATAAACGATTGCATCGAGTTTCCCAGAGTTTTTTTCAAAATTTCGAAGTTCAAAAATCCTTATGCTATTCCAACATTCAGTTCAATTCCAAAAACATATAAAAACATAAATATCTTTAGTGAAAAATTATGAAACAGCACAGAATAACCCTTTGATTCGATGTGCTCGGTTGCTCCTCTTGTCCACTATTTGGTCTTTTACGATGACGTACGTATGATCGTTTAGTACCTACACGTTTGAATATTATGCATTGTTTTTTTCTATATTTCATAAAGTTCAATTTGAATTTCTCAAATTACTTTTGAATCCGAGCATGTTTGCCATTTATCAATAATAATACAAATTACAAAACAATAATCGCTCAAATATCTAATCCATATGATTAAGCATACTGAATTCCATGCAGAAAAAAAAAAAAGAAAGGAATTTTGAAACATGAAAGGATTATTTTTTGAAGAAATACCCTTCGTCAAGACTCCTATAAACACCAATGCTAACCGAATGCGATCTTCGAATACGTAAGTAATGAAACAAAAAATTCGCAAAGCAATCTGGAAATTTTTGCGAAAAATCTCAACACCTTTTATGCTAATTTCGTCACTCTTCATCGTTTTCTTTGATTGCTTGTTTCTACTATTTGGTAATCTTCCCATAATGCTACCAAAATACACGTAGGCAAAATTCTGCAAAGAAATTTGCATATTTGTGTCTATGTTAGTTTATTTGGATTAAAATGGAAAAATTTGCATATTCGCATATTTGCCCAGACCACCTGAGTCTGCCGAAGTTTTTTGCTATCAATGAGTGATACTGAAAATAAAGATTAATAACAGTATCTAATCGTTGCCTAACATCCCAAAACCTATCCACGAACCAATCAATATTTCTTGCATGCACAAATCAATCGATACCATTTTTTGCATTTGACAAATCAATTTATCTGCAGCAAACTAACTGATCTTATTTACAGCTACCCGAAAAGTATTTCAGTAGCATACAGGAACTGTCCTGTCCGATAATTCATCATATTATAATCCTCGATTATCTGACTTTTGCGGATGATGGCATGTTACAACCGCAAATAGAGACACGAAAAATAAAGTAGCGAAAGATTTTTTTTTTTTTTATTTTGAATATAACATTCTATATAACAAAAACGAATATATCGAAAATTTTATTCATATTTTGACAACAGCAATTTAATCAACATAAATCATATATTTCGGTACGACAGACAAAGAGCACAAAAAAAATTTTTTTTTCAAAACAATGCAGATTTTTTTAATTCTCCAAAGAAAAGAAAAAAACCAATATAGATCATTTTTAATTGTTTTTCTGAAAAAAATTAGTTTTCCTCTTTTTTTCCTCAAGAACTATATAAGAATAAATCCAAAAAAGCATAATTGTCAAACAACTTTCAATTTCTCTAATTCTTCAATAATTTCGTTTTCCTTATCTATTTTTGCTATTTGATTTGCTTCCAAAACCTGACCGCTTTCTTTCCGTCTCTTCAGCTTCTCAATGTCATCGATTTTCTTTTGTAATGTACGAATCTGAAAAAGATCGGTTTTCCTTGAACCACCTCATTATTTTTCAGAAATTACTACAAATGATAAGCGTAAAATTGATATTATTTATAAATCTAACAAATCTATATTTACTCATCTATAAATGATTCAGTGGCAATGAAATTTTGGGCCATTTTCATTCATTCAACTTTTCAAAGATATAAATCATAATTCTGTATTTGACAGAATGACTTAATGAATTAAAAGGAAAACACTATTTTCTACCTTTTTCTCTTTTTCAGATAATGGAGCTTTTGCACTTGGAGCCGATGTCGCCGTTTTCAAAACATTCTTTGCCGATCCTAAAGTATATAATCCTTAAGGTTGATATTTACAACGTTCCTACAGAATTTAAGCATCCATAATATTTATTTTTAAACATAATAAAGAGAAAATGTACAATATGCCTTTGTCCTATCTTCAGCTTTCTTTACTGAAGATAAAAAAAGAAAGCAGTCTGTTGTTCAATGAATCTAATCTACCTTTGCGCAAATGCGGAGGTACATAAGTTCCATTTTTATTAACTGCACCAACTGGCAAATTATTGACCGGATGTTCATTGCTTACGTTCTTCATTTGAGGCATTAAGCCAGTCTTTGCTTTGTCTTCAACTGTCAGAATTGGAATTGAAAAGGAATGATAAATGTTCCCAGCAACAGGTCGCCACTGTACCTGTAAAATATAACGAATATTTCTAGTCTAAATCATAATATGCTCGAAAACTTACCAATTTATAAACTTTTTTCGTTTCGATGGACAATTTTCGGATCCGAAAAATTATAAACTAAACAAAAAAGAAAAAAAAAAAAAGAACGAGGGATAGCGTAAAAGTGTACATAGCAAGGCCTAAAACGGAACAATGAATTACATCGCATAATACCTAATAACAGAAGATTGCTCATATAATCAGCCGTAAAGCACTTATTTGAACCAGCAGCATGTTTTATTATTAGTAGCTGACGGAAATTATACTTGAAAAAACAAAAAAATTGAGATGGAAAATACCTGCCATAACTCGGAAGGAGAATCATAACGATGTTCATAAAGTAAACGACCACTGTAATGCCATATCTTGAAGCAATTATCAATTCGAAGCCTTGGGGCTGTAGTGGCAGTCATCAAATGTTGACCATCTGGTGCCCATTCTAGCAATGTCGTGTTTGGTGCTTCGATCTAAACAATGTCATGATGAGAGGAAAGGCAACAAAAAAAGTGTAAAATATATTTTCTTAAGGAAAAAAAGATATTAATGAGGAACTGAAATTGCATCAAATAAAACTTAAGCTAACGAAACGTACCGTAACAATTTCACGCCGAGCTTCAACATCCCAAAATTGCATACGGCCACTAGCAATATTTCCGAAACCACAAAGTATCAAGATATTTCCAAATCGATTGTAATACATATCATTTCGTGGGCCTTCTCCAAAGTCGAAAATTGGATCGCATTTCAAATTGTATAAGGTAACCTGGAACGATTGACACATGGCTATTTAGACTAACACTCCTTCAAATTCACTTCAAATCAATAACAAATCCCCCTAAGCCTCATAAACTATATGAATGTTTTTATTGCAAGCATCATGCATAACAAATTATAGTTTCATTTCCGTAACAATCACAATAAAATAGCTTGAAAAGGTGAAGATACCCGAGCAGGCATAAATCCATAACAAACTGCGAATTGTTTCCCGGTAGGACTCCATTTAGCGCAATAAACAGGTCCATTTTTCTCAAGCGGCACAGTACAACTATCACCGTTTACTGCCAGAAGATACAAATTTTGTTCACCATAGTAACTTTTGTTTGAAATATCGACATCTACTATAGCCATCACAATTATTGCACTTCCTAAAAAATGTTCAGAACAAAAATATGATAAACCATAAATGTCGGGCATTCACCATCCATTCCTTTCAGCATACTTTAAAGATAAATAATATCAAAAAAAAAAAAAAAGAAGTAAAAGAAAATGCAAAACAAGATTAGGCAGTCCGAATTACAGATAGCCGAACCGAGAATTAGATTTTCAGGAATATGGGGACTCATCTTCACAAAATTCATGCAGGATTGCGAACCGAAGTTGCATTGAATGACCGCAATATTTTCAATGATTCCAGTAAAACTGAGCAATCTCATGCTTACGCTAAAAGCTAATAACAAACCTTTGCAACTCCATAACAAATTAACTTTATCGCATTTAAAGAGCGTTTTGCTAGCCACAGTAGTGAATTTGTGGTCCAACCTGAAATATTTAACCTACTGGAAGACGTATCTTATTTCTTGGAAATGAATTTATAGAAAACGTAAATCAATGAGAATTTCGAAAAAAATCGCTAAAGAATAAAAGTTTTTATAGCAAATGTAAAAAGATATTTTCTCTTACAAAAATTATCTTTGCGAAAAAAGCTTATCGATGAGAATATACCTCTTAAGTTGTACTAATGCAGGTTGTCCACCAGATGCAGGAACATATACTGCAAGATGATGTGGCTCCATTCCAGAACTCAATGAGCAACTTTCAACATTTCGTACTACTAATTTTGATTCATATTTCTCTGCAGTGGTTCTGTATTGAGATATAATAGTTGTCATGAACAAATAAAATCATAATGTAAAGTTAAAATAACTTGCCAATCACTATTTCTTTATGAGAAAAATAAAAAAGATGAAAAGATTCATTTTGTTAATCTCATCCACAGAGTAATAATTTACCGTACGAATTATATTTGTATATTAAATTAAAATTTCGGATCGAACTAAATGTACTGAATAAAATTTACCATATGAATTATATTTGTGAATTAAAATTTCGGATCCAACTAAACGTACTGAATAAACTTCATCATCAGTCCACTGAATTTTCCACGAATTCTAAAATTAAACATTGTATCACTACTGCAATATTTTTTCGTGGTTATTTAATCATAATCAAATCAAGCCACGAATTCATACAAAAAATATAGGTCGACCACAAAACGATAAGAAAAAGATGAAAAATTATGAATAAAGAGAATTACAAAGATATATATTATTAGCTAAATGACAATGTACACATTACCTGCTTTTGAGCAATTAATGTAGTAATATGCTTTCCTTCTGGAAGAGACCATAACCTGAGATTTGGTGCTGGCTGTCGTTGTTCGGTATTTTCAGCCTAAAATAACGATTCTTAGCGGATGAAGATGGAAAAAAGCAATAATACATATAATATTTTGCAATATTCTTAATATTATTCAAACAAATTTAATACATTCAACTTACTATCCATCGGGAGCTTTTCAATTTCGGCATCTTATGCTGGCATATCTCTTCCATTTATTATTTAGCCTTTTACTTTAGCTTCTAATATTTATAAATAATTGAATAAATGAAATGTTAAACAAACATCTATCAATGAACTTTTTCTTAATAGACGAAACGCAAACGAAGGATAAACACGTATACGAGAGAATCTCATGAAAGCTTTGAATAGCCAGAATTTCTTCAATTTATCACAACGAAAGATGTTATTCTGACTTCTTCATCAATCTTTTCAAGAAACGCCTGATTTTGATCAAAAGTCGAGCACTTCTTGCGAACATGCTTACAGCAAAGGGTAATTTGTTGGCTCAACATCACGCACAACGACAAAGGTCGTGGACGAGCTCACATCAAAGCCTTTTCATTTCGCACACGTTTCCCAAGTATGAAGGAAATGTAAATAGTTCCCATACTAGAATTCATGTGCATCACGGATTCGAACCCGTCAGCTTCTCCCTTTCATACATAGAATCTCTCCATCACACCACAAATCAATTTATAAATTCCGATATCATGCATTCCTAATGGATTAGAAATGAATATATAATATCAAAAATTAATTAGAAATTTTAATAACATTAATTATGACAGGAAAGAAATATCCATTAGTGATCGTTAAAAATGGTAAAGTCGGCAGAAGCGATAACGAATAGTAGAAAAAAAGATATTTGATGCAACGAGACAGTCATTAATTTGTTAATATAATGAAATCTGGCCATGCATTGATCTATTTTGATAGCTATCACAGATCATGCTTAACATATAGTTATGTTATCATTGGCAAACAATCTGAATCAAATTATCAGTGGTGAAATGACCGATAATAAGGAACTTCTTATTCTTTTTTTTCAGTTCTAAATGCATGTAGATTAGTTTGCTCTGATGACTAGCGAAATTTATGCGAATTTAAATTCTTACTCATCGATAAGCTATAAGTAAATTGTAATATTTCTTTTTAATGAATACCACCCCCATATTTCGAGGATATCTTGACAAAAAACTACATTTCTTAAAGTTTTAACAAGAAAAAAATCAGCTGGACAAACCGTTTTTGCAATATAAGTAACATAGGGTTCATATGTTACTAGCAGACGATCCCTTGGAGAAAAGACAATCTGCTGAGTACGCGGTAAGTCAACATTAAATATCTCTTTCCCAGTAGAACTCTCCACCAAGACTGTCCTGAAAACTACATCTATCAGAAAAGTAAGATAAAATTTACAACTTGCACGGCTACCAGATGTTTCTAAGGTGATTTATTTCTGACATTATTTAATTCTGTAACATCACAGATACTTGGGCTGAAATGTTTAAACACTTGATACTACGGATCTTCTAAGACAATCTGACGCTTAATGCGTTCGACTTGCAACTACGCCTGAAGAGGCCTTGTTAGAGAGCTGGACAGACCGTAAGAAAAATGAATGCATACCTGACAGTATCGCAGTAACAAAAATATTGCCCAGTATTACTGAACTGAAAAACTCGACAAGGATGCGATTTGGGATCTCTGGAAAGAGAAAAAACTTATAATTGATTGTGCTAAGCAAAAAAACACTTCATAATGTTTTGATATTAAACAGAAAAAAAAAAGCAGAAGAAAAAAACAGAAAAAACTTGCTCAGATTTATCATATATCCTTGAAGGTGAGTTAATACCTCTAAGAATACCGAATCCATTGGAACTGCGCACTACAAATCAACACTTTTAAAGATTTTTTGTTTTTCCCTCATGTACATATTATAATAAAAATACTAATACATTTATAAGCGTTGTAGTATTTGTTACAGCATTTCCAATGCTGCAACATTCTATGTTTTGGAATTAAAAACTAAAAAAATAAAAACATTTTTTGTCAAATACTTCACAGGCATTTAAGTATTACGTCATGAATTAAATGCCTGTGAAGAATGCATATGTATAATTATACAATGCACATAATGGAATAATTTAGATCCCTCACATATATAATAAGTTTAAGAAAACCAACCAGCGTAGTGTAAATTCTCGCCCATCATTACGGTATCTACAGTTGCCTCCTTCTTCTATTAGGTTACTTACCTATAAACAATCATTTTTTCAATTAACATATTATATATACTTTGAATATATGTCAAAATTTGGGAGCAATATTTTCCTTCCTCCAGAAAAACTAAAAAAGCGATCGCGTTCTTATTGCTGATCGTCACAGAATTTTATGTGATTATTCAGCGCAATATTCGGCGTAGCACGTCAAAATTCCTTCCTTTCCAACAATACATATGACGCTCTTATTATATAAAACTATTACATTCTGCCGTCTAACATAACTTGACAAAATATTCTTATATATTTTGGAGCCCCTTCCTTCACTGAAATAATCAGAGAAGAAAGTCTGCGATGAATTAACGCGTTATTTTTGAACTTTTTCAAACTACCTGGAAGATATTTCTTTCTTTTTTGAGAAAATGGATATTGGATATCTGCGAAACCTCGGAAGGCAATGATAAAATACAAGGATGCAGAACACTTTATTTTATCTATTATGTAACACAATAAAATATCTTGAAATACAAGACAGTAAAATAATGCAGGAATCATTACAAAAATCAGATCATGATAGTGGAATGACATTAGTAATATAAAATCCAAGAAAAACGGAGAACAAAAAGAAAAGAACTATAATGAAATATATTTATAAGTACAATAAATATCCGCTAAATATTTTGAAAATGTGAGGATTAAAAGGGAGGAATGCAAATACAATTGAGATTAAATGAGAATTTGAGACTTCTTCCACAATTAAATGAGACTTCTTCCACAATTTGTAGAAAGTGAAATTTACTGAAAAAAAAACTTCATCATAAAATCACATATTGTTTTTACTTACAAAATTAACTTCAGGCTAGGGCATCAACAAATTGTAGTTGTGCCAAAATGAAGCACAGTAACAATTTCCAAAATCTGACTTTGCAGAACAAATCATAGCAGAAATTCGCTTCCAATTTCATAAACCACCAGCTTCACATACCTAGAAATTTACCGAAAACTATTATAAATATTCAACTAATAAGCCAATCACATATGCTTGTTACTGATAAAACACTTTGAAATGATATTAGTAGCAGATTAAGAGTGAACTACGACTAAACCTCAATGAAAAAATTAATTTTTATAAAATGCATTAACTTCGAATCAAATTTATTTGAAGTCTTATTTTTATCAAAATAGTATAAACTCTTGTTTATTTCACGATATTATTTTAAGAGGTAAATGTTAAAATGAATTGTTAGAATGGTGAAACATATATTTTGAAATCTCATTAATCATTTATGAATTAAGAAAGTAATTATCTTCACCCGGTAAACTAACCATTTCTTTTCAAGTCGATACTCATAAATACAAAATTTTTTGCATCGCAGCTCGAATTAGCAGAGTTTATTTCTCCTTGAATTAAATAAAATCAAAAATAACTAATTTTTAGTCATATAAATTCAAACAAACCCTTCTTATTATTTTTCTTTTTGGTTTTGGTTTTCTCGCATATACACCATCTGTTCGAGCCGTCACTGACTGACTAAGTCCTTTCTCTGGTGACTAAAAAAAAGCCTCACAGAAGAGGAAACATGTCGCTAGCACCGCTTCCATATAAATGTCACAAAGTAAAACTTTGTTGAACATTAACTGCTTATTTTAATCCCATTTCTTATATATATTTGAAAATAGTAAGCAATATTTTCCGTATGACAATCGAAAAATTATATGGAAAGGAACTTTCATAAAAATAGACAGGATATTACAGAAAATGTCTCTAAAAAAATATCAAGCTTTATTAGGCAAAAGAATGCAAGTTATAAAAGAAATGATTACAAATCTTTTTTCCTTTAACAGAACTATCGCTCAGTTCTCGGCATTTTAATAAGATTTAAGTACAAATGTTTTTGCAATATTCTAATCAATAAATAATCCTGATAGATGATAAACCTGAAATTTCAGTCGTTTTTCAACAGGCATTTCCTTATCCCTTGTATTTAACTGTGTTTTTGATTCTGACGATAAACGTGGTGCTTCATTTTGATCAACATCAGATGGTGATTCGGTAGGAATTGTTTCTGTTTCTTGAAAATAATTGATATAAAGTTAAAAAACTACAACGTATTGTCTTTACCAAACACAAATATGGGAATCTTATAAGGAAGCCTATTTAACTAGACTGCTTATATGATCCAACAGACACAAACTCACTGAGATGCGTGAATTTTCCTCAATCATACATAGTTACCATCAAAAATTTCAAATAACATTGAAGACTGAATGAAGATTTCATTTTTTTTACGTTGCTTGTGAAGTCAGTTCAGAGAATCTTTCCATAAAGTGAACATTAAGTCCAGAAAGCAAAAAAAAGAAAAAAATTAAAAAATAAAGAAAAAGAATCTCCACTTTTTTTATTAGCTTTAAAAAAAAAGTAGAGATTTCTAGTTTTTTCCTCAAAATGTGAATTTTATGCACATAGAAATTATATGTAATCAAGTTATCGTGGGACTTAAAAAATTACTACCTCATAGAACAATTAAATATATCTAATGATTTAAAACAGCAAATCAATAAATGGATTCGATTTGTAGAGCGAAATTTCTATTTTGCAAAAACATATAAGACTTCTTTGCTAAAAGCAAAAAAATACCAGTTGCAACATTCGTGATCTTTTCTTCCCTTAGTGATTGTCTGGAAGATGCCAAAGAACAATTCGATAGCATAAATGAGCTTTGCATTCCGCTGATATTAGGATCATCCGCATCAATCTGGTTAATATTAGCAATTTTTTCATTGAAGGCAGCAATCTTTTCCGACAAGATTTCTAAAATAATCAAAAGTAATATTAATTTAAATAAAGGAGAACACTAATAAAGTATTTCATGCGATGTAAAATGAAATTTGTCGAGTAAATGAATGAAAAAGAAGTCAAAGTAAAAGATAATTTTAACTTCAAAATAAAATGATGAAAAAACAATTGTTGATTCAAACTTCCAGATTTTCAACTAATCTGATACATTTAAAGAAAAAAAAAAAAAAAAAAAAAGGGATGTTTCACCAATGGACTAAAAATTGGAATAAGTGATAAATTTAGTCCATCGAAATTTTGAGTTCGAACTATAAAAAATAGACAAGAGGAACTTTTTGAAGATTGAAGCGCTTTAGAGGATGCATTATTAAAACTCTTCTTCTGCTCCATCACAAGCCGTCTTTTCAGACACTCTACTTCATTAAACAATTTTCGAGAACGTCTACATTCTTCCGAATATCGATTTTCAGACTCTCGAAATTTATCAAAATATTCCACACGCTCCTTCTCTGCTTTGCCCAACTTTTGAGTTAACATTTTCACTTCTTCCCTGCAATAAAGTTAACTAAGAGAATGTTAAAGTATGAATTTATCGGTGTTTAAGATTTGGAGAATGTGAACTTCGAAACCCAATTGTTCATGCTGATTATCAGTCACAACTTCTAGTTTTAATATATAATTATTAATCCGACCATAAAACGAAAGCATAAAATTTGGTTAGTGAGAGCAAATTTTGTGTCTCTGCCGATCTGCTCCAACCTATTATGGAACTTACTTGTTCCAAAGATTCAATTAGATAATTTCTGACATTCGTTTATCATCCTGAGCTTATCAAAGTTCAACTATAACTGAAAAGGACAGAATAAAAGAAAACTGACTTCAAATTGTTGAAAGCATATTCCTTCATATCAACTATTTTCGATGCATTTGAAACAGTTGCCGTTTCAATTTGCATATTCTCCTTGCATTTCTCTAATAATTTGGCGTTAAGCGCCGTTAATTCAGTGCGTAAGCGAGAAATTTCCAGTTGCAACATACTCGTATCACTGCCTTAAATAAATATAAATCAGAACAAATGCTCTACTAGAAAGTACAGATCTTTCATTTGCACTAGAAAACAACACACACGACGAATATTTGATTTTGCACTTATGGCATGCACACATTTTAACATTTTACAACAATCAAAAATCACAAAAACCGACATGCAAAGAAAATAACCTACTTTTCTCAGGAGCATCAAATAAAAACCCAGGCATTTCTCCTACCTTAAAACAATATTTCAGTAAACAGTTCAGATATAATTAAATAACTGCTTACCAGCCATTCCTTCATCAGCACGTAACGTTAACGCAAGCATCAGCTCGTGTCTCAATTCATTTAATTCCAATTCATATACTTCTTTTTGACTAGCAAGAAAGTCATTTTGACACTTCAGCTTCAGGAGATCTTTTTCTAATTTGACTCTTTCATCAACAAACTAAAAACGAAGCCTAAAATAGCAATGACCCAATGATACCACGTCAATGAAAACTCAAATGAGTGAAAAAATAAAAATCATAATATTTTTAAAAATTTGGAATGCAAATGATACAGACACCTTTTCTTTTCAGAAATGAATAGCAAGCTCAACTCACTTCGAAAAACATTGAGTTTCCTTTCTTTGCAATTTTTGTTTTACTGCGATATTCATCCAGTTCGGAAGTTAACTCATTGCACTGATTCTTCAGTTCCTTTACATTAATTTGAAATAAGAGATGTGAAAAAATGCAAACAATTATTTAATACAATTTCTTAACAAGATCAATTACAACAAGCAATTTTAAAATAAAAGAATAAAATACAAACCTCGATATCATGCCTGTAACCATTACATATCATTGAAAGCTCCTCAACATGACTTCGTTCATTGTCTAAATTTCGATTAGTCATAACAATTTTGTCTTGTAGTTGTGAAATTTCGTTTAACATCAAATTTCTTTCCAACTCCAATTCCGCCTAAACAAAATCAAAAAAGCTGGTGATTTATAAATATAACGACATGCTTTTTTTCCCACAAGCATTTCGCACTTCATAATATAGCTTTTAACATTTTAGAAAGCAATTGTTCAAGTACAAAACTAACCACTTTCTCATTCAATTTTGTCTGTTCAGAATCAGACAATCTGTCTCGTACTTGACTGACTGATATCTCAGATTTTTTTGATATTTTTTGTAATTCCCGTTCTTTCGATGTCAATGTCTTTTTCAGTTCTTGTATTTCTTGTTCTTGATCAAGCAGCATGCCACTTTTCTCATTTATCTATAATTGATTGCCTCCAAAATGTACTAGTTCATGTTCTATTTCAACTTTTTGATATTTCATACCTCATATTAAATTCGAAATCAAGAATATAAAGATAGCGATTAAATACGTTACCTTGGAAAAAATGTGAGAGATTAAAATAAACATGAAAAAGTTAAAGAATTACGAGATAATAGCAGAAGCAGATATGAACATTCATTATCTATGACAGCAATTAAAGAACACTAATTTGAAAAACAAGATAACGAAAGCAAAAAAATCCCTAACAACGACTAACTTAAATGAGTGGACAAACGATATACATAAATATATACTGATGTACAAAATACTGTAGTCTCAAAAGAAAACAAGAATGAAAAAATAAGTAGTGTTTTATTACATAGAAAATTGATATAAATAACCTCTAAACGAAGAGAAGATATTTTTTGTTCCAGCTCGAGCAAATAAGCGGTTTTGGCATTATTTATTTCGATGATTTCATTGCGAAGTTTTGTTACTTCACTTTCAGCATCAGCCAAATATTCATCACGAGTTTTCAACAATGCTTGTAACCGAGAAATATCCTAAAATTAGAATCTGAAGATAGATAATTTATTACTTTAATAATTCCTGATTTGATGAAGTATTCAGACGAAGACAACTCAATTTCCTTAACACACGCAATCATAATTATGATTTATAATGATAATTGTTTTAAAAGCTGTGTGTCAATTATGAAATGTTAATGGAATATAAATGTAAATAGACGAAATATATTAAATGACTTTTGGGACAGGGAAGAAAATTTGAATTAAACATAAAAGATACTCTAGACTGCTGAAGATTCTCTTCACCAAGTGTAGACAAACGTTGATCCTTATCTTTGTCTTTTTCCAATATCTCTTTCGCCAATTGGGCAATGGCTACTTGTTTTGATTCCGATTCCTTCAATTTCAATCTATAACAATAACTCATTGAAAAACCAGGATTATGCGCAAATACATTCTAAAACTAAAAATTTTGCGCCTGAATTTAAGCGCAATATTGAAAGTATGTAGTATGCGAAGAAATGTTATTTATACTGCAAAATTAATACAAAAATTTTCAATAATTAAAACTTTTATTTTTACCTAAAGTCTTATTTAGGATCCATAAAACATTTCTTATCTGAGATCATATAGGAATTCATATGATTTTTTTATCCAACGTCTCACAAAAATCAGTAAGGTGTTGCTAACCTATGGAATTTTAGATTTACGATTTTATGTTCACAACTGCTACGTAAAGTAATCTTACTTTAGCTGTTCAATTTCAGCTTCCATTGGAGCTAGATCACTGATAGCTTCCAAATTAATTAAAACTCCTGAAAAAGAAAAATTAAAGAAGTGAAAGCATAGAAACAACATGTAATTGGATTATGATGATGCAAAGTAAACTTCAGAAAATCATTAAAAGAAAGAAAATATCTCCCATAAACAGAATAACTGCCGCTATTTATCTGTTTTCCTGGTTATGAATCGCCCAGAAAATTTTCACTTTATCAGTTTTCCATAATAATCTTATGTTATGCCTAGAATTTACTCCAATTCTTATGCATTACTGATTTTTTTTTTTTTTTAATCGAAAACAATCATTCGTGATAAAGTTATGCATGGGATCAAATTAAAACAGTAATATATATTTGTCACCAACTTTACTATCTCTTTGTTAAATTACTTTGCTAAGTATCAATTTTACCCAATTTTCATCAATTTCTGCATCTTATTAAGACCGAAAAATCTTTTCCTATCTTCGCTTCATTTCAACTATGACTAAACTTTTATTTCAATCTTCTGGTAAAAGTTTCATGAAGCTACCTACCATAATGACAGGTGCAGCAAGATTTCTAAAATTCATAGTTCTTATGATACCTAACCTAAGTCAGATTAAACCAGATCAGGGCTTCCGGTATCAAACTATCATCAACAAAGCTCTCTCCAAACGAAAAAACAAAAAAATTTTTCTCGTTTCCATCAAATAGGAAATTATTTTCGTGTTGCATGCGACGTTTGCTGAAATCCCGAAATGCCTAAAAGATAAATTGAACATTTCGGGTTATCGGGAATCATGATTAAAGTGACCGACGTTAATTAATTCTCCGTAATTCCGGAATAGTCCAGTTCCAGAATGGCCTAAGGAATCATTATGGATAGATAAGTATAGTATGAACGTACAGTAATGTTATGTAAAAATGATGAATTACTGCCAACTGATAATAATTCATCTTTTATTAAAAATGATATTTTAAAATCCAATTTAACATTTTACGGTTCTTTCTGGGCCACGAAATTATTCGGGAGAAATCAAATTTGGATGAAAGAAAAAAGTGATGTTCAATTATGCTTGCTTAATTTTCCTTTGATCCTTTTTTTTTTTTTTTTTTTTTTGATTGTTTTCTTATCCTATAATCAATAAAAATATTTATTGTTAATTGTACGAGCATTTTATAAGAACAATTAACGCATAACAAATGAATTTGAAATGAATCAAAATTGTTATCAATAAAAAATAAATGGACGAAGAATGCTTTTTTTTTCTACCAATATAAGTATTAAAAAAAACTGTCATTAAATTGAAAAAAAAAAAGATGAAAACATATGAAAAATTATGATATGCTATCATTTATCATAATTGAACATTTTCTCTTATAAATACAATCACTTCAACTATGATTTTCGCCTCTCTTTTTTTTTTTTTTTTTTCAAAATTCGCTAGGCCGAAGTGGTCCAAGACAATCGATAAACCATAATACAGCAAAAGTAAACAATGTACCGCATACTACACCTGAAAAATACAATTGTAATTATGATTAACTGAAAATTATCGTAATTTTTAGGATTATAATAATTTTGAGATCATAATTTATTAAATTGGAAATTACAATTTTACAAACAATGAATTGTTGAATCATTCAGTATGATACATCTTAGACAATTCATGGCGTTATTGCTATCAAACCTAACTGTACGATAGATTTTGATTATTAATTCAATAGGTATTTTTTCAATTCAAATTCAATCGTATATATTAGGTGTTTTATCAATTTTTAATAAGTATTCTGACAATTAACTTATTTTGTTTTGAAAATTTAATTTCAAAAGATTCAGAAAAACTTTATCCTACATTTATTAGTTTCAAATTTTAAATAGTAAAAATAAAATTTTATCTTGTTTTTACTTTTCATTTTTTTAAAGAAATGTTAACGAAAAAGCCAAACCAAAGATGAGGAAGAGAGCTGTAATCATTCCAGCGATTGTTGATTTTGACGCTTCTACTTGTCTAAAAATTTAACAACTAATATTATTCAAATTTTACAAATTTCAATTCTGTTAACTATGTTTATAATATTTATTAGTTTTTGCCATGGAAGAATTGCGTTTTAAATCGCGAATTATGCATTATTTTCGTGTTGCTTGTATTTGATAACATTCTGTAGGTTGATTTTTTGCATCGACAATATTTGCAGAAAGCAGCTGATAAATGATATGAAAGTTAAACAATTTAGGATGATCCAAAGTAAGCTGCACTTTGGCGAAACAATTGAGTAGTAATCTCTATTGTTGTGACATTTGGCCGTCGAAATAATTTATAAATTGGACTTACTTAGGTGCATACATCATGGCCAAGGAACTAAAATATCCACAACATGTGGACATTGTGATAACTATTGCAATATAAATCCATGTATCATGAATCCATACTCCCCATGTTCGTTGTGCCGGTCGAAAGTTGCACGATAACATCAGTGGGATGAATACTGCTTGTGCCACAACTGGTACCACAAGCCATTTAGGCTGAGGCTAAATTTTAATGAATCATAATTTTCGTCATTCATAAATTTGATCCTTTAATTTGATTTTCAAATTATTCAAAAAAAAAAAAAAAAAAACTGAAAAAAAGAAGGAAATACCCATTGCACGAAATTTGCCAAAAATGATCCCGAAAAAAGGAAGAAATTGCAAAAAAGATATGTAGTCACAGGAGTAAATAACTTTTCTGAAAATATGAAAAAGTAAAAAATAAATAAATAGAAATTAGTTCGTTCGTTCATATAAGTTAATGAGAAGTTTAATATATGTTAACTGAATAGATTATTTATAGATGATAAATGATATGATATATTAATCAATTGCAATGATATTTTGCTAAAATGAAATTAATCTGACCAAGAATTGATTGCCAAAATTATTATTTACAAGTGATCTGATGCTGTTATTATTATTATTTTTTAATCAAATAATAATTTAGCGAAAATCACATTTCTCATTTCTTCATTTCTAGCTCATTATAATCAAAATTATCCGTGAAAAGAATTGATAATATCTACCTGGTATGAAAAAATTATATTTGCCTGTTTCGCTATAATATTTCACACCAGCCATTACTGTTGGAAATAAAGTTAATATTACAACGAATGTAAACCAAACATTGAAGCATTGAATCCTTATCTTAATATAATATATAAAATTAAATACAAATCTATTTTAAATGCCTTATTGTGATATTTCTATTAATGAGCAAATCGATCTCATTTTTTGTTGGCCATTTCTGAGAAATAATTGGACTTATTGATGTAACAGATAAAAAAAGTGTGAAAAAAGTGAAAAATTAGTAAGTAAGCTATAAATTAATTAATGGTATCAAAAATCAACCTTTTTAAAAACGCTGTAATACAAGCATAATTTCATCTGGAAATTTAATTCCAATAAATCAGCATCATCATTATTTAAAGTATCTGTATATTCGCTAATTTTGCAATTATTAGCGTTTAATTCAATTTCATTTATATCGTTTTTTTCATTGAATTTGGTCATTCCGCTCAATTTTTTCTTCGTCATTTTTTCACTTGCTTTTTGCTTGTAATATTTATAAAAATCCTGCAATAATCTCTATAAATAAAAATTCAAATGTTCGCTGTTATTTGCCACCAATGTTTCAAGTTCTTTACCAATTGATCTAAAATTTTCATGCGACGTTGCATTCGAATAAGCGTGTGTTTCTATATAGATAAGACGCGTATTTGAGAACTTTCGGACGTTTAAGATTTTGAATAAAAAGAGCATTTACATTTTTATTTTTATAGATTAGCGGGAACCGGCCATGCGAAGCTTTGGTTTTATTTTTTAGTGAGTTTTTTTTTTTTTTTTTTTTGACAATGTGTTGGTCTTTTATTACTTATGATATTCGATTGCGCGATTACTCTTTTTTTAAATAAATAATATATTAGTGCATAAAATTTGTTATTTCTTTCTTATATATGTTAATGAATTGATGATAATTTCAGATAATCGCAATAATCTTGATATTTAGAAGGATTCGTTATTGAACAAATGTATTAAGCCGAACGAAAATGATCATGAGAAAAGAGTTAAGCTTCAAATTAAAAATTTATGCAATAAAATAATACTAATTTTAAACACTTACTAATCGTACAAGCACAAATAACGAGCCGAAGCAAGCAAGGATTGCCATAAGTGAGGTGAAAAAATAGAAGAAAGCAGCAGCTTTAATATTATTTGTTGCTAAAATTTGAAATAAAATAAAAATTAAAATTTCTTTTCAGCCATGTTTTTTTACTATGCCAGTTTTGAAAAATGCAAAATTATTTTTGTCAGATAGATTAAATTTTAAATGAATCACGGGGATTAAATTTTAAAATTACTTAGTGACTAACAGGTTTGTTTGAACGAATAGCAACATGTAATCTTAATTGCCATTCAAGTAGTAATAAACAGTCTTGTCAATTAAAGGTAAATTAAAATTTGGAATAAAAATTTTGGAAATGTCCGTTGATCATCAACTTTGCTTAAAGGGAGATGTGGCTTAAGTTATTATTCAATTTTTGTTAAATCTCAATAATTGCTAAACAGTAGTCTTACAAGTTTTTGATAAATGAATTTACATTTAACTAACCAACAAGTGTAATGATATCAATGATAGATACGACGATACCACAAAGATTACTACCAACTAAAATAGCATTGGTATATTGCGGTGGAAAAATTGCAACCAAACCATACAATGAATTTTGATATATACCACATGCTGCATTTTGTACCACTACCGTAATAATCGTTATAATGAAAAATATCATAACCACTGGAAAAAAAAAAAAAAAGTTAATTGATTAATGCAACTATTTTACCTAAGATTTATTAACATTTGATTTTTTTCTTTTTAAAAAACGATTAAATGGCTGATAACTTATTTGTAAAAAGATTAATTGATATGAAGTTTTAAGTCAAATATAAATTGCATTTTTCTTTTTAGAAAGCACACCTCGTATTAAATATGTTAGATAATTTTTGATTTTTTTTCCTTTTTTTATAATCAGATTTAAAGAAAAAAAATGAAATTTTTTTCGATGCACATAAAAAAAAAGATAAATTAATTGTTGAAAATACATAAATGAAAGACAAAATTTGATAAATAATTGCTTCAGTATTTCAGGGCAATTTTTCTGTTCAATATTACTATAAAAAGTAAATAATTAAGTGATTTCGAAAATAGAAATTACAACTTCAATCAGCTTCTATTTTTATCTAAAAATTAAGTTTTTAGATACACTTAAATTGTGATAGGAAGTAATATCCATAAAAACTAGAATGCCGGAATTACACATTCTGTCGAATACGACTTCTGATAATAATGTAATTATAAGTAATACAAAGTGTGGAACCGAATTAGAGTGTCAGCAATTTAATTGCATATTCTTACATATTCTCATTAAATAATTTATTGATGTTGCGATTGATATTTCTCTTGTTAAAGATAAAAAACTGTGGGCAAATGAAACAAAAGATATTATATTTAGCGAAGAATTTTAAATTCATGTAATTAATCAGGTAAATTCCAGTTTTTCAGGAAGCGTTCGAAGATTGTTCCACATAATTAATCAAGTGATTTGGTTTTAGTCTGAAGATATTCTTCAAATGATAAATTTTTGACTAGAATTATACGAATATGTGAGCAAGAAAAATTGGAAATTAATAACTTACTGTTGGAAGTATCAATAATTGTGAATGCAAGTGTAATTAAACAGATCAATATCATAATCATAAGTGATAAACCAATTCGTTTCTCAAGACTCCCTCTGTAAACTTTTCTGGTTATTTCCGGTTAATCATTTTTATCAATAGCTTGGTAATTGTGTAATGAAACATATCAATCTTAAGTTTTAACCGCATTTTTTTCTCTTATGTTTAACTTTGTTAATTTCTATCACTAAAGTAGCCGAAATCAGTTCAGATTAGATTTATGCAGGAATTTATCTCCTGCTAAATAGCACTATTTAATATTAAAACACAACTGAGAATGAATTTTTCCGAACAACGCCAGCAATGAAAATGCAACTGAAATTTTGTCAACTAAAAAATTTTTTTTATTCGCAAATAATTGGAGTATATTCTTAGAAACTTCAAATTAATCAATATTACTGTATTTTTTATCCTCAATTCGAAATTAATTAACAAATATTCACTGCTAAAATATCACAATGAAATATCTCGATCAACTTTTTGTTAACAATTTCATCGAATTTAACCTAATTAATCCAGTAGGATTCTATGCAATTTAGCTATTTTAAACAATGAAACAAAGTCATAGCATAAGAAATGAGTGAAAAAAAAAACTAACTTGAAAGTAAAAAATAAATTAATTAAATTAAGCATAAAATTTGGTAGATTCGAAGCGACAACCAAATAGTTAAGAAAATTTGATGCATAGGATGGTGTAAATTTTGTTTCATTTCTATTAACTTCGATTAATTTATATTCCATATAATACTGCAAAAATTTTGGTTTACAGAATAAAAATTGCTACTTTTTTACTGTTTTCAATTATTCTGAATAATTAATTTGTCTTTTTCATGTATTAAATGAAAAAACCGATAATTGATATTCAAAATTATTATAAAAATTTTTTTTATTTTAGACGTAAAAATGACTTTTCTCCTTAGTGCATAAAATCGTAAGGAAATTATAACAATACTATGAATTCACGTTAACTTACCGCAGGTGCAATAGTAATCCACATATTCCAAGTTATTAAAATTCCAAAACCGTTTAATAATATAATCAAATAGACGACGTGATATCTATCAACAGGCTCGATCGTCGACAACATATTGATCAGATTTAGGAAATCAAATTTTCAGAAGGAAGATAATCGTGATATTTCTGGTTTTGATTCAATTCATATTCTTTCACCAAAATATCTTCTAATGAAAATGACAAATGAAATTCAACAAATTCTGATTATTTAAAAGCAATTCTTCGCCTATCCATATCCACTTATTTTCTTGTTTTAAATTTAAAATCTTTTGAAACAGATTAAAACGATTGGTATTCTACACAACGAATTGTTAGCACTCAAGATTGGAAAAAATAAATAACTTTCCTTGTCGAAATAAAATACGATGGAATAAGCAAAATAAATAAGCTGAAATTTCTGGAAAATTCAATTTGGTTAAATACCATAATTACGTGAAAAAAAAAAATGAAGTAACATTTAATGAGTATAATTTTGAAGCATTCCTGGAATGAATGTAAAAGTTAAAGTGAAAAAAGGAAAGGATAGAAAAGCATAATATGTCAAGTCGTAAATCATATGATCGTTTTATTTTCAAAATTGAATCATTTTCAATTAAGCTTTTCAGAAATGAAATAAATAAATGCTGAAAAAGAAAAAATTTACTGAATAACATTTCAAAGAATAACAATAAGCATTTTCAAAGAATGAAAAAAAAAAAAAATCGAAAAAATTTGGAAGGAATATCTCCTAAAAGAATATTTTAAGAAATGTAAATTATTTATAAAAAAAAAAAAAAAAAAAAAAAAAAAAAAGGGGAAATATTCTAATAAGCTACAATTATTAATTTCATTAATTAGCAAACAAAAAAAGGAAATATCGAAATACAAAAAGAAAATTAACGCATATTGTATTCACAGCCGATATACTTCAAATAGATATTTAAAAATTTTAAGAATTTCAAGAATCACTAATTTATATTAACATATTTCAAGAATTTTTAATCAAAAAAAATAATCAGCGATTGAATGATGAAATTTTATCAAATGATACAATTATCATCACATAAAATAAATCGTTAAACCGGGAATTTTTCACACCTTTTATTTTTGATTGCTAATAATCTCTCTCTTTTTTTTTTTCTAAATTATAAATAATATTTTTATTTCTCACTGGAAATAATATTGCTTTTAATCTGTCAATTTGCAGATTATACTTTTTCTTCGTATTATTCGATAAATTTATGAATAATGCATTCAAATTTAATAATTCCATGCAATCATTATCCAAAAGATGGTTTTAAACAGAATTAGTTTTATTTTGTTTGGCGCAATTTTCAGAACAAAAACATAATTTACTACAATTATTAATTTATCTCATATTTTTGACCAAGAAAATTAATCTTTGGTTTTTAGATGCAAAAGAAAGAATGAGAAATGATGCTTTTCATGTATTGTGAATGACCAGAAAAAGGTCATAGATTATTTACCTTTCATATAATATAAAATGACAAGAAAAAGATCATAGATTATTACTGGAATAGTATTTCTTTTTTTGTAGTGAATGAGAAAAGCATTTTAAATAGCTTCAGCAAGCAATTTGATTGTCAAAATTTTAGATTTGCAACATTTTCATCTTCTCACATTTATTCTATTTAAAATTATTGAGATAGACTTAGTTTTTCAATTTCTAAATTCTATTTAGACCTAAATACTCCGTAATTATTGATTGTTTTAGCTAGCTAATGTGATAACAATGCAATTTTTGTCGATAATTTAATTTGCAAGTTATGACAGATATTTGGCAGTTTACCGCTCTAGAGCAAATATTTGTCATAAAATCTCAATACTGATCAAATCTGATCATGACAGAGTTGCATAGTAAATAATCGATAAGTTCTAACAAAGTTTTCAAATAAAGCGCTAAATAATAATCAATTTATTAATTCTAAAATATTCCAGTGTGAAAATAAAGCTTTCAAGTGCTATCGTTAAGATATATTTGACATTCTTTCAAATTATGCAAAATTAATTTTTATTATTTTTATGAAAATTATTAAATATACTTGTAATTAGTCATGGCAAATCAATTATTTTTCCTGCAATAATTTTGTTTTCTTTTTTTTTTTTTTTTTTTTACATATAATGAATCAAAAAAAAAAAGAGCTTAAACATAAAGAAATATAAATATAAATAAAAAATAATCAGATACCAATGAAAAAATGACGAAGTAGCAACAAATACAATTTCTCTTAGTCTTAATATTTTAGTAATAAATTCTATAATATTATATATTGCTGCTAAAAATTATTACTAAAATCATCTTCCGATTGAATCTTGTCTAGGAATAATATAAACGATGATAAAAATGAGAAATAATGATTAATTGATGGATAAATATGGTAGGTTTTAATCGTGGAAATTTTTAATTTTTCGAAGAAAAATCAATGATTAATTACTTATGAATTATAGTAGAATGTAAAAGTATCGGTTTTTCCTTTTTTTTTTTTTTTAATTTTCTATTTATCGACAAAAAAAAATCGAAGAATAGATCATCTGAGTTGATAGGAATGGTTTAATGATTGGAAAAAAAGAAAGAAAAAAGCTATATGTACTTTTATATGTTTCGAATAGTCAGGTTCAAATTGAATTTGCTTCTAAAGAATACATAATGAAGTAGGAGAAATAACATTCTATTTTTTTTTTTTCGTTTTATTCTGTTTAATCAGCTATGCTTATCAAATTATTGATAACTTAAAAATGCTCATCAAAGTAAGAGAAATTGAAAATGTTTTACATCTCAATGCATTTCATTCGATTGCTGAATATAATTTACGGATTTAATTTGACGATTTTTTTTGCAATTCAAAAAATTGTTCAAAATCGCTTAAAAATATAATAGCATCATATCCATCAAACTGAGAACTTTTTAATCTAAGTTTTAATTTTGAAGTGCTTCTTCTTCATCCATCCAATAAAATGACATCGTTGATAATCATATATAATGCAATTTTTGTTGTATGTCATATATTTGATCGAGGAATGATTCACTGCTATGTGAAATTAAAAAAATACGATGCAAACGGCATTTGAATTTAAACAAAAAAAAAATTATTATAAAAATTTACTTTTTGTCAAACATAATTTTTATGGTCTAAAATGAACGCATTTGATAAATAACAAATAAAAAATGATTGGAAAAGAAGAACAAAGGAAGAAACGAATATTAAAATTACACATATTTCACTATATTATTAAAGAAAATACCTTTTTTTTAAATGGTCAAATATTAGAAAATAATAAAGTTGGATGGTACAAAAATCATTATTGCTGATTAAATATTTCGTCAACTCAGATACGGTGTTCGAACTTTGGAAGCTTCACTTTGATAACGATATAGTTTGATCACTAATTCGTATTTAATCATTGGAATTTGATCCATTTGTTTTCTTTTATGATATTATTTATTGTATGTGCAAGTTGCTATTTATCAGACTATGATAACGTTCTTCTAGATTGACAATAATTCATTTGTTGTATCATAATGAAATTTATTTGTATTTTGGCTAGATTATTTGCTTAATTAATCCAAATTAATAAAACTATTATCAGTAATGCAATTGCAAAAATGAAATCATGAAGTAATTCATAATACAACCGTAATTATCGTGGCCATAATGATTACGATAAAAGAGCCAATCCTTAATTAGTATGCATAACATCTTTGGCTAATATTTTTGATTAGTACTATCTTGTTGTATCTGATACATTAATTTTAATTATTCGGTAAGAAGCCAGTTTTTTTTTTTTTTTTTTCTTTTTAAGAAATTAATTCATAAAAACACTACAATTAACATTTAGCAGTTCTTTTCATAGCAATACAATTTTAACAATATAATTTTATTCACAACCTCTAATATTGCAATGCAAATTGTCAAACAATTGTGAAATTTTCTTTTTTGAATTTATAATTTACAATTAATTTTCATTTTCAAATTTCATTTCAACTACTATATACAATCATTTGGGGACACTTTTAGGAAGAGTTTATTGATTTTGTTTCAAGGAATCAGTGGTATCAGTTGTATTTGTAGCAATAGTAGCATCAGCAATTTTTTCATCGTCAATAGTCGTAGTATTAGCAACAGTAGTCATGATATCAGCATCAGTAGCAACTGTATCAATATCAGTAATTGCATTACCAGCATCAGTAGCAGTATCAGTAGTATCAATATCAGCATCAGCAGTCGTATCATCAGTATCAGTAGTCGTATCATTAGCATCAGTAGTCATGTTATTTACATTAATAGCCGTACTATTATTAACGGTAGAAGCAGCATGATCATCATCAGGAGCAGCAGCAGCAGCAGCAGCAATATCATCATCAGTAGTCATATCATCACTATCAATAGTAGTGATATCAGCATCAATAGCAGTATCAGTAGTAGTATTAGCATCAGTAGCAGTATCAGTAATATTTGCTATTGTCGTTGTTGTTGTTGTTGTTATTGTTGTTGTTGTTGTTGTTGTTGTTGTTGTTCGATTGGCAGCTAATTTTAATAAATCACCTTTACATTGATTCGACAAATACGTATCCGGATTCACATCAAAATAACTTGTGTGATCTAATGCATTGGTGGATAAAGCCAAATTACGACATGCATAATCTTCTGATAATGTACATGTCTAAAAATAAATAATTTTATTCAAATAATATCATAATTAATCATATTCTATGAAACTGATAAAAATCTGATAACATTGTTCCCTTGTTGTCATAATCAGTTTGTGTTTGTGTTTTTTTTTTTTTTCGTAAAGGCCCATATGATATTTGTTTATATCCGATTGATTGTCATAACATAAATTGAATATCGAATTACGAAATAATTTTTTCAAAAAATTAACTTTCTCTTCTATAAAATAAATTTATTACCCGTAAATTGAATAAAATTGGAAGAAACTTACGTTGAATAAGCTACCTGGTTTCATATCATTATCATAAAAAACCAAATAACGATAAAAATATGGTTGTCGTTCTGCAACTGTTGGTGATAACAACAAACCAGCTAGATTTATTGTTGCAGGCATATTTGTTACCTAGAAAGAAAAAGTTTTCCCTTTTTTTTCAAATCATTTGATCAAAAAAATTATAAACGAATTAAAATATGAAGTATTGAAGGAAAAAAAAATGGAAAAATTTAAACGAAAAAAATTATTTTTATTGAAATTTTGAAAATTTTTAAAATGATATCAGGAAAAAGAAGGAAAGATTGCCATCAGTTTTAATTAAAGGTGAAGAGAATTATTGAAAAATTAATTTAATAACAGTTTAACTTTTTAAGAAATATTATAAGCATTATTTATTGATAATGTTTAAGGCGTTTTTTTGGTCGATCTTAATGCAGGTTCGTGTTTAATACGATTTTTCTCACTTGTTATTTTTAAAATTTTCAAAATTTTGACTTTTACTTTAAATGAGTAAAATTAACGTACCGGATCACCTCGATGAACTACTCTATAACGAAATTGAACATTTTCCTCAACAGCTCGAGCAAATGCTACATTACCGGTTCTTGGCTCACCGAATGTGACAAGACGTACTAATTCAGGCGGAAATAAGTTCATTTTTACAAGATATAATGCGGTCATTGATGACATTGATGCACCCAATGAATGACCTGTACACTGAAAGATTATTTCGTTTATTTATTTTTTCTTTTCTTTTTTTCTTTCTTTTGAAAAATTTCAAAAATATTAGAAAAAAAAAGAAGCAGAAGATAATAGACAAATATTATGAACATGATTAATTCGAATACACATATCAGATGCTTTTAAAAATGATCAATCACACAAATATTGAAATTATTGCTTTCAAATTGTTAATTCATTTCCTTTTTAATCTTTTTTTTTCTTGGCAATTAGTAATTAGAAATACAATATCAATGGAAAATTAGTTTTTGCTTTGAAAAAATTTTAAAATATTGAACGAAATAAGTAAATGATATTAGACAAATATTTTTGATATAAATTAATTCTAAGAGATTAGTAATTATCATTGATAATTTTAATGCATCAAAATAACAAATTCTTTTTAAGACGTTTATATAATTGATCTTGAAAAAGGTGAAAAGAAGAAATTTCTCTTTGATTATTTGAATTGCATCTACATTTTTAAATTCATTTTCCAATAATTATTTTAGTAATCAATAACTTAAAATGGATACTTGTGTACAGGAATATTTTTCAAAACATACCCAAACTCTATAGCCAGGATATTTTTGTCTTAGCTTAATGAGGTCATCTTTCATGCCACTTCTTTTGAAGAGTCGTTCAAATGCGCCATAAAAATAGGTCGTCACGCCACCACCTGCTTCGAATTTTTCCCATACACCCAATTGCGCTGCGACCATATGTATAAACTAGAAATGATTTCATTTCATTTTATTTATCTAATTAAAAATGATAATGAATAATAGTTTAAATTACAACGATTACTAATTAGTATTTAATCGATGGTATTCAAATTAATTAATATTTTATCCATGATATTTAAAAGTTTTTGAAAAATGATAAATGTACTAAAATGTTTAGTAAAATTTCAATTGGTAAAATTCTTAACTGTATGTACTTTACAGCAGAAGTAAATTGATAAAAGTTAAGAAAAATAATCAAATTTGTAAAAGTTTATGAATTTTTGGATTAATTAATTATTCTTTCAAAGATATAATATGATATTAATCATCCATCCAATTCTTTTCTCCACCCATTTATTTAAATGGTCAGAAATTTGAACATTATTAGCAAAATATTTGGCATATTATACTGTAGGAATTTGAAGTCTTCCTTTCTTCGAAAACTTTGAAATAAACATAAAAATGAGGCAAATATTGATGAAAATATTTCAAGTATTAAAAATAAATATAAAATACAAATAAGTAAGTGAAATAAGTATAAATTTCTAAAAATGCCGGAAATTTGTCTACTTCAGTAATTAATTGCTTGTCCATATTGCTTGATTTATACACGACATAAATACTTTTTGCAGGCTTTGAAACAGCAAGCATTGAAGCACAAAGATTATGCGATTGATCACATTCCACTTCATAACGCTTGATCAATCTTAATTAGCGATTTAATTGGTGGAAAAAAAATTAATTAAAAATAATTTGCAAAATTGATCGAAATAAATGAAGCATTTTGAATGCAAAATTAATTTCTAACATAAGAACTGTTATTTAATAATATATCGAATTCCATATGGTAATGCAGTATATGGTGATACAGTAAATTATTTGAATTATAGGATAGAAAAAATTGCTAATCTTACTGTATATCTGGTCGACTATTGGCAAGGCATTCTGTAGGATCACTATTTCGAACGGCTAATGTAAGACTATACAATGATCGGCCAAGTCTATCAGTATAACGACGTCCTTTGGCTTCTGGTACTCGTCGAGGACACGAAAATGGTTCACGTACAACAATACTGCCACCTGCTTCAATAGCAAATGGTTCACCACATAATGATTTACTAGTATGCCATCTGAAAAATTACGAATGAAAAGAAAATTATTTGATAATTTTCGATAATTTTTTGATCATAATTAAAATGACAATTTTGACTTTCTGATAATTTTCACGATAACATTATGATTACGATAGCTCTATAATTCTGTAGTTCACTATAATATTGTAGTTCATAATTTTAAAACTAAATTTAATAATATAAAAATTCATCATTAATAAACTCTTCTAAAGTATCTTAGAATAATAGTTGAGGAAGAAAGATTGAGGTATCATGGAAAATGCATCATGTAGGCCTAAATTAACTTGAAAATAGGGTAATGAATACTATCAGCGATTGATAAATTTAGAACAAAGCGTGATATTTCATTCCGAACAAAAGGAAAAAAAACCTTGTCAGTAATTCGTTTTTTTTTTTTTTTTTTATTATTATTATTATTACAGATTAGTTTTTCATCTGCTTTTAACTTGTCTGACAGAAATAAAAAAAATTGCTTTTTGAATTAAAATTACAAAAAAAAAGTTGAAGTACAATCCTCACCCGCAGAATCTCTGAAATCCAGGCAAAGGACGATGTGATTTGACACATGAAGCGCAATCTTTATATTTTCCGCAATCATTGAGAACATCGCCGTTGATTATTGCGCAAAGCGCACAAAGTACTAATAGAATTTGTGACATTTCCAAAATATGTCTTTCTTAAATATTTTTTTCATGAAAATTTTTTAATGCTAATTTAAAATTATTTCGCATTCAATGACAGTGATGACAATCCAATTCTACGGATAACAAAAATTGCTATCATTGTCATCTTGTTCTATTTAATCAAAATAAAAATATTCTTCTAAATAATTAATTATTCAATATCAAATTGTACGACTGGAAATCGCACAATATTAGTTAGTCAATATTAGTTGCACAATATCAGTTACTTATTATAAATTATTCGGTGTTAGCATTTAATTCCATTTGCTAAAGGATAAATAGAAAAACTTTCAAAAAATGAAATATTTTGAAAAAGAAAAAAATGAAAGATTGAAAATTTCGCTATCATTCTTAACACAAATTAACATTTAATTTCTCCATCAATCTTAAATACAAATTTACATCTAATTCCGTTATCATTTTTAAATAAAAATTGACATTTATTAACATCACTTTCTATCATCAATTTCATTTCACCCTCAGGAGTTTTTTTAAGAAAATTTTTTTCAATAACTGAACAGACTAATGATTTCTTTCAATTCGATTTACTCTAAATGATCAATAAAAATTTTTCACTTCTGTCATTTGTACTTTAAACAGTCTTTTTAGTGAAACATACAAAACGGATAAGATAGATGAATCGATGGGATTTGTGAATTTTTGTCACAAATTGAATTCATTAAACGGATCGCTGTCGATCATTGTCCATATAATTTAAAATTTTTGTGATTCAAAATCATCTCAAACTTCTTTCTTTCTTTTTTTTTCTCTTAAATTATTTCATTCATCAAGAAAGAATACATTTTGTAATTTAGGGCAATTTCATCAAGGAAAAACGGATGAAAATATGCACATTCAAACGAAATATCTATCCACAAAATTTTCAATAATTTAACAATAATTTCCGACATTTAATATTACGGATTGATTGAAAAAAACAAAACATTACAAGAGAAAACATTTCAGTATTTACTATGATGGAGCAAAATGGGTCAAATATAAATGCGATTTAATTTAAGTAACAATTAAATTGCATGATGAAATTATTACATTTTTAAACAATTATTAAGTAATACCAATGAGATTGTTAAATTTTTAAGTAATTTTAGCATTTGTTCAATGCATAGGATGCATCCGCATTTAAATTACATTTCCGATTAGATTGATTAATCAGTTCAAACTGATCATCGAACATATAATTACTTAAATTTTAATAGTTTTCTAATTGTATATATTCAGAACAATCATATATGATATGCTTACTTCATCTTTTTTTTGAAAAATTTCAAAGAAAATTCAATATTCATATCTACTTCATATGAAGGAAAGAATAAAATTAGTGTCTGAAAATAAAAAAAAGAAAAAGAAAAAGGAAAAAACAATACAAAATGAATTAAATTTATAAATATATTAGAAAAACAAATTTTATTGAATACGAATATTTTATATGATCAAAAATTTCGGTTTATAGTGATACAGTTTGTACGAAGGTCAATCGCCATTCTAAATACCTCCTCCTGTTCATCGTCCATCCATTACCCATTCAAGTCTTTTCTTTTTTAGGTCAACCACATCAAATATACATTCGTTTCTGTACTACACCAACATTTTATATTACACCCCCAATTACGAAATATTAATGATTTAGTATATCAAATATTTTACCTATGCATGCATGATATACGAAATTGGAGTAAATTTTTGCAATAATTCGATAGATGATACTGAAATTTATTAACAAAATTTATGATGAAATTTTTAAATAATAATAAAATTTATGATTAACAATGATAAAAGATGAGTTGTCCTTACTCTTTCCCATCGAATACATCAAATAAATTTGTAAAAAAATTGCAATTGTTGGAAAAATCGAAAAATTTCATTAACTATAAATATATTGCAATAATCAAAATATTTCTGTATTATAGAAATATCTCGGTATAATCAAGCTTTTCTTCTCATCTTTCGATATGCCAACTAACCGTACATGCATTGTTTAAAATGTTGAAATCTACGCTGATTATGTGGAATATTGCAATAATTGTGCACTGTTTGAAAAATATTATGAGAATTTGTCCATATCTCATCCTTTGTTTTGATAGCCAAACATCTTGTATAAGTAATATATTGTAAGCCATCTACTACTACGAAGACCAAAGATCATTTAAACAGGAGTCTTTTCCGACCAGTGCGATCGATCGCTGCTAATTTACTCATTTCATTTGACATTGTACTATAGAAATATCTCGACAGAGCCAAATCTTTAATCGCTCATCTTCCGATATGCCAACCAATATTATGTTCATTGTTTAAAATATTGAAATCCATATTAATTGAGAACAATGGGAAAAACTCAGCATCGATTCAATCAATATTTTCTGATAATCATCTTGTAATTTCAATCAATAAAACCTTTATTACGACTATTCGTCTGCGTAACATCATAAAAAAAACTTTCCCGACAATAATGAATGCTATTTGTGAATAATATTACATTTAAAAATATTCAAAAGGACTGGAACAAATTTTTCTAATAATTTGATAAGTTTAGATAAGAAATGAGCTGTCCTTATTCTTCCTTATGAAATATAATAATAGATTTGCGAAAAAAAAATTGCGATCAACGCAATTTGTCATGATGTTGCACAGAGGAATTATTCAAGAGGATCCAATTCAATTTGGATCAATTAAATCTTGTCATTCATTAGTTGCGATTCCTCTTTTTTTTTCCTTAATACAATGAAAATTACAAATTAATTTCACATTTTGATCATTGAATAGTTCTTTAAATGTCATTTTTCTATTCTTTTGTCTTTTCTTCTTCTGTTTCCTTTTTGCACTTCATTATCATTAGTAAACTTTCTATCAGGGCTACACTGCTGTTAATACAACTACAAATACAGAATAAATTTTAAGCGATATTTGCTCCAATTCTCGGTCCACTATCATCCTTATTCTTTTAATTCACTTTATTGATATTAAATAAAGGAAGATTTTCAAGAAATGATGGAATTTTATCTCGAATCAAGCTGGCTAATTACGATCATTCTGCTAGAATGACTTGTTTTCTATAAAATATTTTAAAAAAAAATGAGGTAACATCATATTTTCTTTGGATATTTTATAAAACATTTCTTCTATTGTTTTTATTGAATAATTTATGTCTACTACTTGAAAATATCCGCAAAATTCAGATATTTATTTTTAATTTAAGATATTAAAAAATATTATAGTTAAAGTATTGATTTATGATAATGAAGTGATTATCCTTTTTTTCTTTTTCTGATCGATTTGAAATTTGAACTAGAGATCTTTTTGATTTGTTGACTCCACTCCACTAGATCAACAATAGATTTTAGTAGATTTGAACGTATTATAAATAATTTCGTACTTTACAATAGTAAACAATCAAATGAACAATATGCGATGAATATAGAGAATACTAACAGTGGCCTTCTACTGAATTGTTGCTCGTATTGATCGAGTTGTCGAATTTTCCTTGTTGAAGCGTTGATTGAGATCGTCATGAATTGTTGAATAGTCGAACTGATGCAGAGAATTGTGGAAAATAAGTCCAAGAAGTGTGTACTCTTCTCCAAAATCCGATCCTCATATATCCTTCCGAGATTTCTCTTTTCATTGGTCTCCTCATGATTGATCGGCCTCGCTTTATTTACTTCTTGCTCGGAGTTTTTAGCTGTAAAAGTGTTTATCGTTTTGTCGCTAGACACGTTTATCCTTCTTTGTTAATAAATATGTTTCCCCTTTTGGTGGTAAACATATCTGGCGGTTCATTTGAAATTATCTTCACGCTTCTTGACCTCAAACTTGCAAATTAAACCATATTTCGGAATTTTCCGACATATTCGATTTTAAATACAAACAAACACTAAGTAGAATGATCGTAAAGTAATGTTGGAAAAATAGCGAAAAAAAAGATAGCAATAAACAGTATGGTATAAAAGAGAATAATCTATTCATCTTTGCGTAAAATTATTTTGTATACACCCTGCTTTTAAACTTGAAAATTTTTGAATCTCATTAACTTCTTTTGGATTCATTTTCAGGTAAATTTCTTCAATTACTTTTGAATGTGGTTGATCCCGAACTTCTTAACTTCTGGATCCATTTTCGGGTAAACTTCTTTTTTCTTTTGCGCGATACTGTTCGTTGTAACAGATCCAATCAATTACGATTGATTAATTCAAGTATATCAGTATAGAGTTCGAAATTTTTGACTTTTTCCTTGATGATCCGTAATTTAATTTCATATCATTGTTTTAATTCTTCTCCCGGAACTTTTTGGTCTGGTAGTGTTAATCGAGTTTCTTAATTCGTAGAGAAAGTTTAGGATCTTCTCGTTCACTGGTTGGCTCCTTTAATCTGATTTTCAGACATAATATCTCATCTCGAGCACTATTTTGTCGTGAAAGTAACTTGTGGAAGATTTTTTATTAAAAATTGGAATTCGGTATAAATTATTTTGTCATGTAATGAAGTCTCTGATACGAAGAATTTTAATTGCCGCAACACAATGAATTGCATGAATATCGGTAATACAATCGATAATTTGATAATTTGGAGTTCTTGTTAATGATAAAGAAATTATTTGCGATTTATTTATGTTCGCAATTGATAAAATTTGATGAAGTTCGGAAAGCACCGCTTATCGAATACCGATTAAAATCAAAAGATTGAATGTCTTGTTCGAACAGAACAACAGATTGAATGCCCTAACGGATCAGAGCAAAGGATTGAACGAAGCAATGAAAACTGTTGCTGACTAACTTAACTGAATTGATTTGAAAATGATAATGGTCAACTTCATTGGACTACTTCAAAAGGATACTTGTAGGATGAATTTCAGTTGGATTTTGAATAGACGAATGAATCCCTTCAGATATGTATCCTTTTTGTAGTGAAATTGTTTACTATATGTGATTCCTAATACAATTTAAGTGCAAAGAGAGATAATTTACGACATGTCAACTTTAATACAAAGATCTGAAAGAAAATTTGTTTACTTCATATCATCATAACACAAAACAATTTACAATATGTTAATTATAGCATAAAGATCAAAAAATTGCTTATACCAGCGTATTTCTAAATAAAATTCTGGTCTATTACAATTTAAATGAAATTTTTCTACTTGAAACATAATTTTTAATTTAATTTGGTTGATTTATTTTTAATTTTATTTAGTTAAGGTATTTAGTCTAAGTTAATTTCAAATGTTTTAGAATTTTTATTTTTATTAGAATTTCATGCAAAAAGTGAAAATATTGCTCATTTACTTGGAAAATTCAAGAAAATAAAAACATGAAATGTTTCAAAGTCCAAAATTTCTGATTTTTCACAATTTAAACTTGTCTAAGAATTAATTAATTTGACCGAATCAATAATTTATAACTGAAAACGGCTAACACTAGAGATTCCTGTAATCAACAAATGAACCACTTCTTATAATCCCAGCGTATAAAAATAAATTGTCATCTGAAAATTCATTTCATTTATCGGCTAACAATTTCTTTAGTATCAAAATATAATGATAAAAATTTGAAAGATTTTTAAGCTCTAATTAAGAATGACGTTTCGTCAAAAGCTCATTTAAATTTTTTATAAATCTTTCAAAAATTCATTTCTGCGGATGCTTGTTGGAAATTGTCGAATGAGCAAATTGAAAATGAAACAAATATTATGTTATCGTATTTTTTCGGAATCATTTTTAAAAATTGATAAGTACCGAAAAAATGCTTTTCAATGATTTCAATAATTTATATTTATAAAAATTTGCTGAAATCTATTCATGTTTCAATGTTTAGTTCAGTAAAATATATCGGATTGTAACATATGCATATCAAAATTTTATACAAATCGTCTTTATAAATAAATTTAGATTGAAAAAGATTATTTCTTGCAAAAAATGTCAGATTTAGAATTGTAAACAGACGAGGAAGAAATGATTTATGAAGATTTAAATTTACAGAAAAAAAAGATTTCAGTAGAAGATTTGCTAAAAATCTGTGAATATTTACAATTAAAAAAATTGATAATTATCGGATTGGAATATGTGTGTATCAAAATTACTTGCAAATTTTATTTATAAATATATTTTCTTTAGGATTTTAAACTATTAAAAAAGGAAAAAAAAATTGCTACGAATGGAAAAAATTGATATTATATTAGCATTATTTATTGATAATTGCCTCAAATTTTTCATTTTTATCAGACGAAATCATTTAGTGCCCATTATTTCTATAGTAAATATATATCTTTTATATTTTGCATAGTTATTCATTTTATACTTTTATTTCAAAATCGTGTATGTCTATATAATTGCTTCAAATATCATCAATTTCGTTTGTCTTCTTTTTTAACTTTAATTTTTACTTGTTTAAATTGGCTATCTAATCTTGAAAAAATAGATGTTTAAAATTTATTGATAAATTTTATAAAAGCATTTGTCGTTGTTTTATTAAGGAACCAAACTAAAAGGTTAAACTGTCTTACTAAGAAATCAATTAAAAAGTTGAATAATTAGGGTTCATTGAACTGCTTTACTAAGAAATTAATTAAAAAGTTAAATAATTAGAGTTCAGAAGAATAATACCTTTATCATCTTTCTAAACTTAAAATATTATCCTCTTAAATGAATCATAAAATTTCGATAATGATCCTTTTTAACTTTTTTTTCCATCATTCTCAACTTCTTCAACCTTTGTTCATTTCAATATTTTCAGCAAATTTCGAATATTTTTCTTCATATTGTTTTGATTTTTCATTTATATATTATTCATAATTATATATCATGTATTTTTCTTATTAATTAATTTCCACCTTCAGGATATCGTTTATTTGTTTGATGGCTTGTAAATATAATTCAGAAGGTATCCGAAACATTGTAAACATTGTCAACGAACGTGACGATCGTGATAAAATTTCAAAGAATCCGAATGACTATGAAGATCAAAAAAGGAGCGAAATAGTCAAGGAGCAAAATAAATCAGAAAGAATGAATATCAAAAGACAAAAAAATGATTTTGAAGAATCGAATAAAGATAAAAAAGAAATGGAATTCAGGAATAATTCAAATGTTGGAAATCGAAGTCATGAATTCAAAGACGGCAAAGAATTGAAAACAATTGAATGGACTGAGGCATTGCAAATTCCGGGATTATTGATAAATGTTCGTGAAAAATGCATATCAACAATGTTATCCTTCCAAAAACTATCAGATATTTTCCAAGAATATCATTCTCATTGCTATAATGCTTTTCGCAAATATCCCAATGTCGCAATGTCAACGGAAAAATCAGAGGAATATGCTACTGTCACGTACGCTATTAGCAAATTTTTGTTCCGTATTGGCTATAATCCGGAAAGAATAGCAGTTTCCGGACTTGATACATTGATAATGTTAGCTGCCAAAGATGCGATGAAACTTGATGATGCATGTTTTGCATGGAAAACTATCACATCTTTAATAAAAGATGGTAATGATTCAACGATTGCTGAACAAATCAATACAATACTGTTAAAATTAGATATCAATTTTCAAAAAACAACTTCCTTAATTAATATTCAACAATTAATATTATCGGATACAGAATCTCTCACAGCAGCAATTTTGACTAGCGATGAACAAAATCAACAATTTCTTGATAACAGGATGGAATCGTATATGATATTTGGTTCAAGAAATGATTGCTCACTAAAGCATATCGAGAAATTTGATGATTTTGTAGCATTTATTATTTCTCAGAAAGATTCTAAACTTCTTGAAGCTTTTCAAAAAGCTCTAATTGAAAAGGAAAATATGTCTGATTTTCTTTTGAAAAGTCAACTTAATCAATCGAAAAATTCAAGTTCAAATCAAAGTATTAACGAAGTATTCAGCATGAAAATAAACTTGAAAGAGAAAAAGTATTTATTCTCTCATTTAATACATAATCGTCAAATTTTATCAGCTGCTACATTGCTTATCATTATTTACGATGCATTGTCGAAAAAATGGAGCAGTTTGAAAGATGTAACCTTTCTATTTGCCGTTATTTTTGAACCTGAAAATGAAATTATTGAACTTAAAATTCAAATTTCTCTTGATATATGCACTGTCACATATGCAAATCAACAATGCGTCACATTTCGACTTGGTAAATCTTACGGATCCGGCAATATTTCCGGTAATATTTCGAAATGCCGAAATACCGATCATAGTATTAATACATTAAATACTGATTCTGATCTAAATACAAAATTAGTTACGGGAAAAGAATTTTATGCTTTAATGAAACAGTATCACTATCAATATCAGCAGGAATTTCGTTGTGTTGAAAATTTGATGATACATGAAGAAGGTGGTACGGTAGAGCTTAAATCAAGTAAACATCTCGATGTTCTAATCGATGGAGCTATGCAAGCCATTGTTTTCATTTACATTCAAAAATATGGTACCAAATTGCTAACTTTGGTACCATTTTACATTCGGAAAACAGAATTTTCTAGTATTACGGAAGAAGTGATTCCTTATTATGAAACAATTCCGATCAAAAAACATAATGATGCTAATATATTGGCATTTGTTAAAGTTGAATTGCAAAATGGACGATTTTTGGGCTCATTTAAATTTGCAACTGATAAAATTGCTATTGCAGCGCATGCTATAAGTTTTTACCCAATGATGCCTGATAATATTGTGGAATCGTTAGAAAATGAAAAAGATCCATCATTGAATTCACTCGAATCACACATAGATTCATGCCTCGAAGAATCAGTGAAACCGGAAGTAGATGAATCAACGACTAAAAATAACTTGTCACAAATGACATCAAATAAATTCAAATTACAGGACGAAAAATTAATATGCATTAAATCATTTGCATGCCGTTTGCCTAAAACTATTAATGATCCGGCTGAATTTTGGGATGCTCTAAAAACTGGTCAAATAATGTCAAGTAAAATTCCACATTCGAGAATCAGTGGGAGAGATAACCTAGCTCGAGGTCAATACGGTCATCCTATTAGATGTGCTAATTTTTTGGCCAATGATATTAGCCATTTTGATGCAGCATTTTTTGGCATTTCACGAAGTGAAGCGGAAAAAATTGATCCACAACAACGAATACTTCTAGAGTGTGTTTATGAATGCATGGAAAATGCTGGATTAACTTCACTGAGAGATACCGGATTCTTCGTCGGTTTCATGTCCAATGAATATCCGGATATTGTAAAAAGTCGGGATGCTATATCGATGCTCGGTTCAAGTGCCAGTATTGTTAGTGGACGATTGAATTATTTGTTCGGTAGTAGCGGACCAGCAATTACGCTCGACACAGCGTGTAGTTCAAGTTTAGTTGCGTTGCAAGCAGCAATTCATGCATTGCGTGCCAAACAATGCACAACAGCTATTGTTGCTGGTGTAAATTTAATTTTGACCGAGCAAAGTATTGGACAACGAGCAAATGGTAATTTATTAGCTGATGATGGTATATGTCGAAGTTTTGACGCACGTTCGAGCGGTTACGGTAGAGCAGATGGTTGTGTGGCACTTCTTTTAAATATCACTGATAAAGCGATTGGCAGAAATGATTCTGCGATAAGCGTAATTTCAACTTGCATCGGTCATAATGGACAAAGTGCTTCACTTACGGCACCGAGCGGTTATGCGCAAGAAAAATTGCTTCGTGATTGTTTAAGCAAAATTGCAAACAATCAATCTGTCAAATATTGGGAAGCACATGGTACCGGAACGATAATTGGTGATGCAATTGAATTAAAAGCATTACAGACCAATTTACGACAATGTTTAATTAGTACTGCAAAGACACATTTTGGACATTCGGAAGCTGCTGCTGGTGCTACAGGATTGGCGAAAATTTTACTACAATTTAAATATGAATATATTCCGGAACATGGATTGTATCAATTTTTACAAAATTTACAAAATGGAACTTTATATTTACCTGTTATTGGTGAAGAATGGAGCGATACATTAGCTGGTATAAGTTCATTTGGTATTAGTGGAACAAATGCTATGACATTATTACAATCCCAAAAAGTCATCCTTAAACAATCTAAAACAATAACAACAAAATGGCAAACATATATTTGTCCATTATCAGCGAAAAGTAAGGATTCACTGCAAATGCTACTGATAAGTTATCAAACAATGCTTGAAAATACTTTTCAAAAATTGAAAGATATTTGCGCAACTGCAGCGCTTCAGCGAAATCATATGCAATATCGTGCTATCATTTTGCTACGTAAACGAAAGATTACTCAAACATGGATAAATTTCGAAAAAACAAGTGAGAAACAAGAAATGATAGGATTAAAATTATTCAGCAATTCATTCCTGCACATACTTCCGTGGTTTTACTCTACTTTTTCGAAATTTAAAATGAATTTCAAAATTTATTTTCGACTAATAAAGAATTTTGCAAAGCAACAAAATTCTAGAAAATTTCAACAAATTGAAAGTATTGTTATTCTAGCTGGTTTTTTAGGTTTAATTACTTTTTTGCATGATATTGGCATTAAAGTGAAAGCTATTCATGCATCTGATACTCTATCACTAACTGCAGTTCTGTTAATTACAGGTAAATTGAAATTTACCGAAATCAATAATATAGCATACTCAAACATACAAATTTTTACGGAAGAAATTTCAACAGCTAATAAGTATATTGATAATTATAAATGGTATAAATTATGTACTAAAAAAGATTGGAATAATTTTGAATATGAATTGATGAAAATGATTGCAAAATCTTATCTACAAGGAGATTGTATTGATTGGGCAAATTTATACTCATTACCGTCTCATTCAATTACATTACCGAATTATCAATTTAAACGTGAATCATACTGGATTACGGAAAATTTATCAACAATCGATCATTGGTTAATTGGCAGATTGATGAAAGAAGAAGAAGTTGAATGTATTTTTATTAATCAAATTAGCAAAATGACAAATGCAGAGTTGTTGGCTTTTAAATATGATGGACAAATGCGCTTCACTTTTGGTATTTGTTGTGAAGCTATCATACAAGCACTTCAACTTACATTTTTGAAAGATATTACCGATCAATCTCATTACTATTCCTTCAAGAATATAACAATGATGAAATATTACGTGCAGGAAAATGATTGGATAAAAATAACGATCAAGAAATATACTGATAAAAAATATCACATCCAACTAACATGCGCTTCAAATATTATTTGTGAAGCAAACATTAAGCTTATTGCATCTACAACTACAATGAAAGCAACAAATATTAGTCGAACTGAAAATTTTATCACAAAAACAAATTTTTACGAAATTCTCAACGATAAGGGAATATTTTACGAAGGAATTTATCAAACGATTATTAATGCTTCTTTAAATGAAAAAATATTTGTAGCAAAATGTTGCTATCAAATTTTCCTTGTCATCGAAACGATATTACAAATAGCCTGCTATTGTAATGTTTTGAATCCATATGATATTTATGGTGAAAAGAAATTTATAATTGAGAATTTAAATTTTCATGCATTTTTATTCGAATCGATCTATATTTGGGTGGAAAATCGTAAAATAGTCGCATATGATGAAACAGGAAATAGAATGATAATTAGTGCAGATTTGGATAATAAGGAAATCAAGAAAAAAATTGCTAAAATGAAGTATCGAAAGAAAAATAATGAAGGAACAATGGATGAACCTATCAATTCTTCCTCTATTACTTATCAAAAATGTATTGATAAGATACGACAGGCAGTTGAAGATATTCGTAAAGATGATAATGCAATTAGCAATGAACAATTGTCAACATCCTTCATTGAACTTGGTCTTGATTCATTAGCAATTACAGATCTTGCTAATCGTCTAAATACTAACTATTTTCCTGGCTTGCAAATTGGTGCAGTAGACCTTTTCAGTTATCCTAATATTTATTCATTAGCAGAAGCGATTCATACGCATAAAATATCATCGAGAATTAATGATAATAAGGATGAAAAGGTATATCAAATGATGGAAGATCATTCTGATACCATCACTACTTTGAAGGAATGTACGAATCGAGAATCTCGAAACAAAGATATGGATAAATATACTTCCAGAGAATCTCCGAGCAAAGATTCAATATTGACGATGGATACAGATGAAAGTTGTGCATATACACAAGTATTCCTTGAGGAACAATCAAAAAATGATCATATGATTTTTATCATTACTGATAAGAAATTCATATCATCAATGACCAAAAAGAAATCAAATAATGAATTAATAGTTATTGTAAACAACAAAACGGAAAGCTGTAGTATTCAGAATAATGTTGGAATACTGTATTTAAATATCAAAAATCCTGAAAATTTCGAGAATTATTTTTTATCGCATTTAAATGGCCAGAAAACAGCAATGATCAGATTTGAATTAAGTAGCAATTTTCCATTACGATATCTTACCGAAGTTTTACTTCATCTTACAGAAATAATTGTTAAATCTCGGTATACTTATATATTTTCCAGTAAGCCTGGATACGGTAAAGCGAATGCATTTGCGTTAGGATTTGCTAAAAGTTTATCAGCAGAATTGTATCCTAAAGTACGATATGAATGGGATTTTATCTTGCAAAAAATTCCAAATTTAAAAAATTTTATAAAAAATTTACCAAAATCGTTGCACATGAATGAAGCGAATTGGAAAGAAAGATGGCTTATTACTGGTGGTCTTGGAGGAATTGGCTGGCAAATGGCTAAATTTATCGCGTATAATCGAAGCGTTTCACATCTTATTTTGCTTGGTAGAAAGCAACCAAATGAAAAACAACGTCAAGAAATCTGCCAAATACGTGATAGAGTAAACGTTGACGTACGAGCAGTTTCTGTTGATTTAACATCCAAAATGCAAATGAAGGAATTCTTCGGAAAGTTACAAATAACTCTAACGAGTATTATTCATAGTGCTGGATGTCTTCATGATGCGTTAGCTTCTAAACAAAATCGTTCAACTTTTCGACTTGTAATTGAAGCAAAATGTGGCGGATTATTAATTTTGGAGAAATTATGCCGCTCACATCCAATCAAACATTTTATCGTTAATTCATCCGTTTCGGCAATAATTGGTAATCAAGGCCAATGCAACTATTCGGCGGCTAATGCTTTTATTGATGAAATTATGCTTGAACGACGAATGAAAGGACTTCCGGCAACAATAATTAATTGGGGAAATTGGTTGGAAACTGGAATGGCGGTTAGGGCTAATAAAATTTTGAACAAAATGGGATTCATCGGTTTGAAGACGAAAAATGCGATGACTTATTTACAAATTGCTATTGATCAAGCACCGATAAGAATGATTGTCGTACGGTTTGATATTTGGAAGATTTTGCATTACCGTCCTGATCTAGCTAGTGTATTTCAGAATAATACAAATGAAAATAATACATTGAAAAGCAGAAAAAATGTTTCGAGACAAGGCTTAAAAGAAAAAAGTCAAAAGTACAAAGATCAGTCAATAAGTGAAATATCGAAGCAATGGAGCAAAAATGTGAAAGCAAATGAAGAGATTTATGAAAACGATGATATCCATGCTAATGATATAATTTATAAAAACGAAATCCATGCAAATGACGCAAATAACGCAAATGACGGAAACGATATTCATTGCCTAAAATCAGAGATTGTTAAAATTTTGAAGGAAGTAACTGGTGAAGTAATAACAACTGATGATTATCAAAGAAGTTTTATGGATCTTGGACTAGATTCTCTCAGAATATATCGATTCGTAAATAGATTAACCGAAAAAGTTGAAATAAAGCCTAATCTAAATGTACTGGCAATATTTGAACATCCAACAATCGAGCAACTTTCGCGTCATATTAGATCATCATTTTATCAAATAAAAAAACATTCCGAAAAGATAATCACTAATAACAATATTCTATCAAAGCATAAGGAAAATTTCGAAAATATGGTTGAAAATTTTACAATTTTTGTACTCTATTCAAAAGATAAAGAGAGATTGAAAGAAAAAAAGCGTCACTTTCTCGAGCTATTCGATCAATCATCGAGAATCTTAGAAATATTATCAAATCAATCGTTTGTATACGATCAATCCAATGGTTATTTACATATCGTTTGGGGTTCAAAATACAAAATTCTACGAAATAATTTGTTACATTCCGAAATTATTCGAAATATCGAACAATCTCGAATAAAGCCGGTTATTTGTTTTATGATCAGTGGTCATGGAAGTCAAGTATGGAATATGGGTCGACAGCTAAGTTGTATTTTTCCGTTTTTTCGCAAAAAATTTAATGAAACGTTAGATGTTGCAACTCAATATATGCCCGAGAAATGTGTAAATATCCGAGATGTAATTTATCAATGGCATTATTGTGAGTTAATGTATCATACGGAATATGCTCAACCGATTATTTATTGTTTTGCATATTCGCTTGCGAAATTTTACGAATTTTGTGGTATAGAAGCGACTTTTTTTGTTGGACATAGTATTGGAGAAATTGTTGCATGTACATTAGCTGGTCGAATAACTCTCGATGATGCGCTAAAATTGGTCATAGGACGGGGACAAATTTTGGGATTAATCAGAGGAAAAGGTAAAATGATTGCGGTGAGGAAAAATGATGCCGACAAACTTCAATGTTATAGTGGAATGAGTCGAGCAGCTGAAAATAGTGATAAGCAAGTTGTCTTATCTGGCGATAATCATTCCGCTAGATTATGTTTGCATTTCGCTCGATTGTATCAATATCCGATCACAGTAATCGATGATTGCTATCCGTTTCATAGTTCGGTAATCGATGATACACTACTTGACAGATATATGATGGAATGCAAAAAAGTGAAATTACAAAAAACAAGAACAAAAAATGTTATCAACAATTGTACCGGACAATTTATGGATTCCGGAACGGAATCGATTGCTTCGATAAATTCCGCCGTATTTTTCAACAGATGCGTGGAAACGTTGCGTGAAAATAATACTAATATATGGCTTGAAATAGGTAGTGGTGAAATTTTGTCAACATTGGTACGAAGTATGCTTGGATCTATGCCAAATATGTTGATATGCTCAGCAATTCGAAATGATAAGCAAGAAATAGACGCATTTCTTCACTCATTATGTCAACTTCAGAATTTCGGAATTAAAATTAAATGGGATCGAATTTGTAACAGAGCAAATTTTGTTGATGCACCAGAAATCAGGAAGATATGTCGAAGAAAAATCGAAAAAAAATCAATGATCGAAACGGAAAAATATATGGAATTAATTGAGCAACATCTTATTCATGGTGAAATAACATTACCTGCAGCATTTATCATCACTATGTTTGCTGAATTTGCTACAAATTTATCAGAGACATATATCAGTAAGTCAAAAATGAAGCGTAATACACGTGAAAAATTATCTTTTGAACGTGAAAAATCATCTATTGAATGCAAAACGATTACTTTTGAAGCATTACGATTGGAAAAACGAGTGAATGAAATTGATTTAAGCAAACTTCGAGTAAAATTCAATTCATCTGAATTGCTTCTAACAGATGATGTTAGCAAGTATAGCAGTTGCCGAATAAGTAATGAAGAAAGTAGAAAGCATTTAGAAGGAATGAAACAAATTGATATTTTAAATAAATTACGAATCAATTATGAACAAATGAAGATAACAATGAGTAAATTATCGCATGAAGCATTCTATGAAACAATGAGAAAACGTGGCTTACAATACGGACCAAAGTATCAAATTTTACGTGAAATATATCGTAAAGGACGTTATATTCGGGCAACGTTAATTAATGCTGATGATTTGACGAGACTTATTGATGGAGCACTTCAATTACTTTCCGCAGCCCTTCTTACTGATAATAAATCATCGATTTATATTCCATTTGCAATCGATAATATTGCTATCAAATATGAAAAAATGAAAAATGTTCGCAATTGTTTCCATGCCTATGGAATTATCACGAAGCGTATTGATAATATTATTAAAGGAATCGTTATTATTTATGAGAATGATAATGCAGTGATTATTCTACACAATGTTACAGCAATTGATATTAGTACTAATATGTTCAACACATCAATCAAAGATCATAATCATCCATCAGATTCCCAATATTCAACTGGCAAAAAAATGACGGAAAATTTTGCTAATAAAGATAAAAGTGATAACACAAATGAAGATTCTGATGCTGATAATACATCAACAGGAAAAATTAATACGAATAAAAATTCATCTATTCGAAGTGAAACTTTACAAATTGAAATTATTAGCTATATCGGACAATTTCCCGGTTCTGCCGTTGATTGTGCTTCACTGTGGAATAATCTGAAAGCAGGAATAAGTTTTCATTCAACCGGCAATATACAGAAACTTCAGAATGATGTTACCATTTTTAATCCGGTACAATTTGGTATTACACCAAAAGAAGCTGCTTACGTTGATCCGCAACAACGGATTCTCCTGGAGTTAGCACAAAAAACGATCGAAAAAGCTGGATTAGAAAAATTGGACAGTGAAACTGGCGTCTTTATTGGTGTAAGTTCAAGTGATTTTGCTCAAAAAGCATATAAGGAAGTTCAGAATACCTGTTCGTACCTGGCAACCGGTACAAATCAAAGTACTTTAGCGGGACGTATTGCTTATTGGTTCAATTTAAAAGGACCTGTTATGGTAATCGATACAGCATGTTCATCGTTTTTTTCCGCTCTTATTGTCGCTTGTGATAATATCAAAATGGGTAATTGTCAGGTAGCACTTGTTGGAGCTGTTAATATCATCCTGAATTCGAAACCTACATCCGTATTGGAAAAAGCGCAAATGCTCACTAAAACCGATTTTTGTAAAGTATTTGATGTGAATGCAGATGGATATGTTCGATCAGAAGGAGCTGCTATGATACTGATTCAAGGAGTGAATGGGAAAAGTTGTAATTTAAAAAGTGAAAAGTTAGCCATTCATCGGAATGATATGAAGTTTACAATCGAATCTTACGGTATGGCGCATAATGGCCGATCGAATGGGCTTACGGTACCGAACGGAATAAGTGAATGCGAACTGATGGATAGAGTTAACAAAAAACGTGTAAACACGTCAATGATACGTTGGGTAGAAGCACATGCTACAGGTACCCCATTAGGTGATCCAATTGAAACAAAAGCGATTATCAGAGCTTTATCAGATGCTTCAAATGATGACCGTCCGATTCATATCACATCGGTGAAAAGTTCACTTGGTCATTGTGAAGCTGTAGCCGGTGCTGCATCATTAATTATGGCTCTCGAAGCTTATCATCATCGTTATCTGCCACCAATGCAACATTTCAAATTGCTAAATACGAATATAATCACCGATCCTTCATTAATTGTACCAGTAATTGGCGAAGAATTACCGGATACTTTCGAAATGCTCATAAATAGTTTCGGTTTCAGTGGTACCAATGCATCGATAATTCTCAGAGGATGTACCAGAAGACAGGTGCAGGGGAATGGAAAAGCGCCAAATTATTCAATGATGAAGCAAAGATTATCACTTAATCATTCTCCATGCATATTTTTATGTTCGGCAGATGATTCAGATTCATTTAAATTGATGTCGGAAAAATTAGCAGATTATTTGAAAAAAACAAATCAAAATCTTGCAACAGTATGTGCATGCTTGCAAGATTTGAGAAGTAGCGGAAGATATCGGTTAGCAGTACCAATTAAACGACATACTCAAAAATGGTTACCTTCCAGAATTTCGATTAAACCACAGAAATGGATTAAAATCGCTTTTTGTATGGGAAAAATTCCTGAACCGACTATGATCGCTGAACTATACATAGTCTATCAGTCTTTTCGAAGAATCTTCATGAAATACATCAAAACTTATAAATGTGCAAATAGTTTTGCGTCATCTAAATCAGATGGGAAAATTGCATTTGTATATATTTCAAAACTTTCACTGATCACATTTCTACTTTCCATTGGAATAAGTCCATCAGCAATTATTGCACCGACTAGAATTGATCGAATTATTGTTGAAATAATCAGAAGAAACTGCAGGATGAAAAATGCATTAGAAACTGGAAATAATTCCAACAATAGTGTGCCAAATCAACCTCAGAATTTTGAAATACAGCAGGAAATGATTTTTGAAGATTTCGATTGCATTTTAAACGTGCAAAATTTACGAATGGAAAAACCTAAAACGATATACAGTACCAATTCGAAACGATTATTTATCGATCAATTTGTGGATACAATTTGTCAACTATATGAGCATTTCATTGACATCAATTGGCAGGTGCTTGATGATCGAACACGTAAAACATGCCTTATACCGGAACCGGAATATTCGAAGAAAAAATATTGGCCTTTTGATGATTGTAATATGCATAGTATCGATTATAATCATTCAAATGGCGAGCTTCTGATTTCAAATTTAAAACCGGAAATATCTCAAAAGACAAAAGAACTGGATAAAAAAAGTCTATTAGTTGATCAGTTTAATAACAATATTTGCGATAATACCAAAACGGATCCGATCTTTCATCAATACCTGTACAAATTGGTTCAAAAGAAATGTACATTACCGAATCCGGAACGAATTACTCCATTTATCGCTATCAATCTTACTTGTACAACAACAATTATAGGAGAACAAGCGATTTTCATCGCTAAAATAAACGACAATAACGATATTGTTAGGATTAAAAAGCAACTTGATTTGCATAAATGCACGAAATTGGTATTAGAATGGATAATTGATGAAGAGAATTTATTGGAAAGTACAATAAGACAAAGTATGCTGATAATTCATTTATGGAAAATTCTGGTAAACAATAATAATAATAACAACAACAACGGCAATAATAATAATAATAATAATGACAATAGCGGCAACTTCAATAAAAACATGAAGTTATGCCTAATTGTCTTTACTATCACTAATATCAAAGGAAATCGTCGATTATTTGCGCCATATTCGGCTTTATTAAAAACATTAGCAATGGAACATAAAACGGTAAATTTCAAAAGTATTTATACTGATATTATCGATCAACAATTTTTTCATGAAATTTTGGATGAAAATTTTTTCAATGAAATAATTTATTACAATAATGGTAATCGATATGTTGAAAGATTGCAACAGATGGATAGCGCAGAATTAATTACAAAACAAATGAGAAATTTGAATCGAATACTGATAATAGGAAATATTCGAGGAATAGCGATAGAATTGATTAAAATTTTAAAACCTCATTTAGCGATAGTTGTATCAAGAAGTATGTCAAATACGAGTGAAAACGATGAGAATGATACGATAATCAGAACAATACAAGCGGATTGTACCGATTATGAGCAAATGGAGAGAATTTTTGCGACATTTGCGCCATTTGATGTCGTCTTCCATTGTGCAGCAACGATTAATAATGGTTTGATGGAAAATATGAATGTGAAATTGTTTGAAATGGTATGCCGACCAAAAGTTATAGGTTTACAAAATATTATCAAGCTTTCGAAAACATACCGGATCCGGAAAATAGTAGCTTTCTCATCAGCGGCAACAATTCTTGGCTCTGCTGGACAAACTAATTACGTTGTCGCCAACGAACTTCTGGAATTTATAATGAGAAGAGATATGCCTGAAGGATTGTTTATTAGTTGGGGACCATGGGATGGACGTGGACTTCTGATAGGTGATCATATGGCTGGCATCCGGAATCAAATTCAGAATAGCGGCTGGAAGTTATTACGAGCAAAGCAAGTTGCTCAATTATGCTGCAAATTACTTTCCAATACAGGACAACAGATAGCAATGGATGTTAATTTTGATTTGCTTCGAAAAAAGCGCCCATACTTGAGAGGCTTTCTGGAAAGTATTCCCGAAAATAGCACCGACAAAGATGATTTCATTTTTCAAAATAATTTGCAATCAAATTCTAAATTGGGAAAAAATTTCAGTGAAATAATCAAGAATTGTATTAGAGAAGTAAGCGGTATCGCAGATGTTAAATCTGACGTCGGTTTCATGTCAATGGGAATCGATTCGTTGATGATTGCTGAAATGCAAGAATTGCTTAACAAACGATTGAATTTGAATATTTCAATCGCTATTTTCTATGAATATTCTAGCGTGGAAACATTATCGCAATATATCGCGCAAACTATGTCAACAAATTGCGAATTGCAAGGCGATGCAAAAGTAAAGGATACAAATGATGCTGTTGCAATTGTCGGTTATTCCGGAGCTTTTTCCGGAGCAACTGATGATGAAACATTTTGGTCTTCGTTATTGGACGGTAAAGAATTAATTGAATGTCACAAACGAAAAACAAATGATAATGAGGAAATTATCGAAGCAATTGGTTTTATACCAGATATTGACAAATTTGATTATCGATTTTGGAAGATAAGTCCAGATGATGCAACTTATCTTGATCCGCAAATTCGAAAATTTGTTGAGCATGCATATATTGCTCTTGAAAGATCAGGTCTTATACGATTACGGAGTAAGCTACGAACAGCAGTTGTTGTTGGTGCTGAACCGTCGGAATATCGTCCACAGTCACGTCGTATTGGTGGTATCGAAGATTTATACGAGATGAATCAGAAGGATTTTGTTGCCGCATGGACCAGTCATTTGCTCGATCTTCATGGTCCATCATTTGGAGTTTATTCGGCTTGTTCCACCGCTCTTGTAGCTATCATACAAGCTTGTAATTTGTTACGTGAAAATCAATGTGATGTTGCGCTTGCAGGTGCCGTATCATTGGCTATACCACATTTAGATAGTAGCAATCGTATCGTCGAAGGAATGATACTATCATCTGATGGTCATTGTCGACCATTTGATCATCAATCGAGCGGAACGATTCGAGGTTCAGCGGTTGGTGTTGTTGTTTTGCGACGAATTTGTGAATCGCAACAAACTAACATCCCAATAATCGCTAAAATAGCTGGATATGCAATTACCAATGATGGATTAATAAAGTCTAGCTTTATGGCACCAAATATTAGCGGTCAACGTGAATGCATGCAAAAAGCAATCGAAATGACTGATTCAGCTGAAATGGATTTTATCGAATGTCACGGAACTGGAACAACAATCGGTGATCTAATTGAACTTACAGCATTATCACAATTATATCATCGTGATACATTGATTGGCTCAGTAAAAGCAAATATTGGACATGCTTTAGCTGGAGCTGGTATTGGTGCAATTATTAAATTATGCAAAATTGCCGAAATGCGAATTATTCCGAAGCAAATTAATTTTGATAAATTAAATGAAAATTTGAAAAATGTAAGTTTCAAAATTACTCAATCTAATGTTGAAATTCAGAAAGAAAAATTGCGACTTGCTGTAAATGCATCTGGTATTGGTGGAACTAATGCACATATTATTATTGAAAATGATAACAGATTATATCATTCATCATCTTATCAACAAAATATTAAGCAATATTTTTCTGCTTTAACAATATCAGCTCGGACGGAAAATGCTTGTATACAACTTTGTAATCGTATAGCAAATTATTTAAAATCAAAAATGAATTTAACTCAAATAGCAAGTACGTTGCAAAATTATCGTGAACATTTCGAATATCGTATTGGTTTAAGTGTTCCATCAGCTATTGATGCGATTAATCAATTGGAAAATTTCGATAAAATACAAAAGATTATAGAATTGAAGTCAGAAAATATAGCATTCTATTTTTCACCTCAAGGATTGGAATACCCGAATATTGGATTAGAAGCAATGATTTGTAATGAAATATTTCGTGAAGTGATGCAAAAATGTTGCAATATTGCTAGCAAATTAATTGGTATGGATTTTCAATCGATAATTCATCCAAAACAAAAAATCGATAAGCAACAAATGATCTTTGAACAACCATATTCACAATTAGCTATATTTATTGTTTGTTTTGCATTAGCTGAACAATTACGAGCTTGGGGAATTGATGCATGCATAATGATGGGACATAGTTTGGGTGAATACGTTGCTGCAGCGCAAGCTGACGTTTTTGACGTGGAAACCGCGTTGAAGATACTTTTCAAACGAGGATGTTTAATTGCAAAAACGGAAAAAGCTAAAATGTTAGCTGTTAAAAGTTCAAAATTTGCTGCTGAACTGATGGAAGAAAATATCGGCGACATAAAAATTCCTGAAGATATTGAAATTTCTGCTATACTTCGTCCGGACCTTAAATGTTTAATCGGTAAACCTGAAATAATTGATGAGTTAAAGAAAAAATTGGAAGAGGATGAAATTCATCACAGAGAACTGGCAACTAATTATGGTTTTCATAGTTCATTTATGAATTCGATACTCGAAGAATTTGCTCAATTTTTGGAAAATTTCACATTTCGAAAGCCAACAAAACAAATTTTATCAAACATTGACGGCCAATTGATAACGCATTTCGATAGTAACTATATGGTGAAACATATGAGAAGTACAATTCGAATTGATAAATGCATCGAAAATTTACATAATCGAAACATTAAGATAATAATAGAAATTGGTCCAAAAGGAATTGTTGAAAGTCTGATGAAGGATAATTCATTCGATGAAATTGATGTAATTTCAACATTACCATCAAAGAAGCAACATAAAAAGGGTTATGATACAGGTAATCTACTTGCTATTGCGACAAAATTATGGATGAAAGGTTACAATGAATTAAGCTGGGAAAAAATTTGTGGCAATTATGGTTTTGATCGATTTCTTCCAAATTATCAATTCGAAAAGGATATTTGTTGGGATAATCAAATTAAGAAATGGAATATGAAAAAGTCAGAAGTAAGCCTATATGAACCATGTTGGATACCTTGCAAATTTTCTACTCAAAAACAATTACCAAAAGGAGTCTTATTATTCTTACCTGTAATTTTTACAAAATCTATCAATGCATTTCTCACAATGCTACATAATCTATTCATACCGGTTCAGTGTATTTTCAGTGATATTTTATCATCTGAAAATTTCAGTATAATAAATGAAAACATTTATATAAATTCGAATAAAGAAGAATCATATCAACAGTTAGCTAATTATCTTCGTACTATTAATTTTCATTACGATACTATCATTCATGCATGGAATCTTTCGGCAAATGATGAAATTTTTGATCGAATCGATAATTCATTCTTATTCTCAAGTTTTTATTCTATTTATTGGATTTTAGCAAATGTTACGCAAAATACGATTGATCTAAGATTTCTTGTATGTATCGATTGGAATTCAGAGCCAGAAATATTCACTGTTCTTGGTCCAATAAGAGAATTAGCAATGACAAGACAATTAACACAAACTGCTTGCATTCTTTGCACATTAGAAGTTAATTTATTTGAAGCATTACAATTACTTGAGTCTTCGCAAGCTAATTTTGCTTTAATTCGAAATTCTGTGAATAACGAATTTGAATATTTCTCTTATCAATTGAAACCAATTCGAAACAATGATTATTTGATAGAAAGTGAGGATCGATCGATTGATAAGAATGATTGTCTTATTCGGAATGCTGATATCATTGTAATTTTTGGATTTGGTAATATTGGACAATCTTTCATCAATGTTCTTTGTCAAAATTTTGACTTTTTGACAATTTATGTGGTTAGCCCAAATGCTACACGTCATTTTCAGGAGTTAAAACATAAAATTAACCAATGGAAAGTTTCGAGAAAGTCCGAAATGTCTGTAGAAGGTAACATTACCAACGTAAACTTTCAATCTGATAATCATACAATTCTTGCATATAACGTTGACATAACGAAAGAAGATGAAGTACGACAATTTCTGATGCAAATAATGTTGCAACATAGACGTATCAACGTCATAATTCATGCAGCAGCTGCAAAAATTGATAATACTAAGTTTGAAAAAAGTTTTGATGAGATAGAATTGGTATTGCAACCGAAAATTCGAGGTATTCGAAATATAATCAATACTTTGCATCAAAATAATATCAATATTCGAAATTTAATCCTTAATTCCAGTATGAATGCATTATTTGGATTACCTGGTAATAATGATTATGCAGCATCAAATATTTTTCTGGATGCATGTTGTAGACGAAATTTTCGAAACATTCACAATATTACAACTATCCAGTGGACCGGATGGAAAGCTAGCAATATGTTTAACTATTATAGTATGAAGGAAAATAAGAGTCTGAATCCGGTCGCAAATCTTATCATAGAATATTCATTATCAGTGCAAGATGCCGAACGAATGATATGGAAATGTTTGCATGAACAAGGATTGATTGCTGTATCAATTGTTAGTCCGAATGATATTGCTCGTGAAATTCATCGATTAAATTTTACGATCAATCGTAAATTTACTAATATTCAAGAAGGATATGAAAGTAAAGTAGAAAAAAATTCCAACGATTTACGAAATACTATTGCAAAAATTTGGATGAATTATTTGGGTGTTGAACAAGTAACTGATCAAGATGATTTCTTTCAATTAGGCGGACATTCTTTAAATGGAATGCAAATTATTTGGGAAATTAATCGTATGATGAAAGTTAATTGCAAATTAGATGATCTATTTAAAAATTCACAATTTGAAAATTTTTTGCAATTTTTGCAACAATTAATTATTGGCGGAAATCATCGTCAAAAATTTTCGCATAATTTAGAAAATTACAAAATTTTCGATGCTGCTGGTAGATTAAGAAATATTCCATTAAGTTATCCGCAAGAAAATATGTATATTCTGAGACAATTACAACATCCTACACTTTATAATATTTGTTTTCTACTAACATTCCAAGGATTATTTTGCATCAAAAGTTTACGAAAAGCGCTATTATTTCTCATTGCACGACAAACTTCACTTCGAACCGCATTTTTAGTATCAAATGATAAATGTTATCAGGAAATTCGATCACTTACCGAATCCTATTATCATATCACTTGGCCTAATACGAACGATGTTGAGCGTCACAAATTAATAGAGGATGAGAAAAATCATATAATGGATTTAAGTATGATTCCATTTAGGATATTATCAATGTGTAATAAAAGAAATGATATGGAGGAAATTGAATATATGATAATGATAAGCCAACATCATATCATTACTGATGGCTGGTCAATGACAATTTTTGCTAATGAATTAGGACAGTTTTATCGTTATTGCTTGAAAAATGAATGTATTCCGGTAACTTTTAAACGATTATCTCGGAATGTTGCTCATTTCGCAATTTGGCAACGTTGCAACAACGAATTCGCTAAAATTCTGGAAAATGATCTTCAGAAATTATGCGTCAAACTTCAAGGACTTCAAGCAACACGAATTATTACACAGAAAATTGCAACTGTACCATCGGATTTAATTAGCCAAAAGATATTCTCAATTCCGGCATCACTTTGGATGCAAATTGTTCAGGCAGCAAAGCAATATCAACAAACAGTATATACAGTAATGCTTACTGCATTCTTGTGTCTTATTCGAAAATTCTCGGATGATTACGATAATAATACGATTGTAATCGGTTGTCCGATAGCCGGAAGAATTAGTGCGGAAGAAATGAAATCAGTTATGGGATATTTTTTGAATAATATTATTCTAATTGTTAAGGATTTGAAAATAAATGCTCCAAATGATGTTCTTTTTGAGCAAGTTAAAGAAGCAATTCAGGATGCTCGATCATTTGAACATTTACCATTTCATTTATTGGTAGCTAAATTAACAAATCAACAACAACGATCCATTCATCAACATCCTGTTTTCGATATTTTCTTTAACTATCGCCATAATCTCGATTTTCCAAAAATTGAAATTCCTAATGTACGAAGTACCATAAAACAGCTTACAATCAATGATGCATTTAATTTTGCATGTACAATTGATGAAACAGATAATGGAACATTAATTACCATTGATTATAATGCTAATCAGTATTCGACTCAATTTATCGAAGAAATCATTACAGTCTATTTGAAATTACTTAAATCTATCAGTAATGAATCTGATAATGTAAGAAATAAAATCAATGATTTGGGGCATAAAATTCATCGAGATATATTATCAGGGAGTGTTATCGATATTATCGTGCAACAATCTACTATGCTTGCTGATAAGTTCAATGCTTTTTGCTATTCATATCAAACAATTACTTATCAACAGATATATGATAAAATTTATATGCTTTCTAAACAAATAAAACAATTTTATTTACAAAATAATTGTCGGAGCATTCGTGCTGATACAATAATACCAATATGTGCTGATCCTAATGCAATAATAGTGCCACTTTTAGCAGTGCAATTAACTGGTGCTGCATATGCACCTATTGATCCTAAAAATTCCATCACAATGATTGCACAATTAGTGCAAGATATTGGTGCAACAATTATTATTGGCCAAGAAAATGATTTAGACCTAAACATTCCTACTTTATCGTTGATTCATTTTTCATCAATGAGCAACCAACAAACTTCTATTTATGATACAGAAAGATCAAGAATAGATCGTTCGAATTTAAAATTCGAAAAAGAAAGTATTAGAAAATGCTCACAAAGATTTGATATATCATATGTTATTTTTACCAGTGGTTCTACCGGAAAACCAAAAGCTGTTTGTGTGACAAATCAAAATCTTCTCAATTTTGTCTTTGCATCAACTCAGCAAGCAACTTTTCGTCCCAAATATCGTATTTATCATTCTGTAAATACAATTTTTGACGTAAGTTGCGTGAATATTTTTACAACATTTTCAAATGGTTCATGTTTGTTTGCCTCACAAAATATTCTCAAAGCAACTGTTGAAATTGTCCAAAAAAAGATTCAATTTGCTTTCTTACCATCCGCTTTATTTAATGTGTTTGATGATGATGATGAAATTGATCAACTTCAACAATTGGAAAATTTATATATCGGTGGTGAAACACCAAACACTGAGCAACTTAATCGATGTTTACAAGTTGGAATACGAATTCGTCAAATTTATGGTCCAACAGAAACTACCGTTTGGTCATTAACCAACAAATGTTCATTATTTGAGCATGAATGTGGTCGAATAATTGGAACACCGATTGATAATGAAACCGTTTATCTTCTGGATTCGGAAAATAATATAACATGCAGTGGTAGTAAAGGTGAATCAGTGATATGTGGAGGAAGTGTTTCACGTGGATATATCAATCAGGAAACAAATGCTTTCACATTCAATAAATTTCATACGAAAGAGGATAAAATTTTAAATCGTAATATGTTATGCTATCATACCGGTGATTTTGCAATGAAGCTGGGTAAAAAGTATCATTTCTTAGGACGAAAAGATAAGCAAATTAAAATACGCGGTTTTCGTGTGGAACCTGCAGAAATCGAAATTGTTGTAAGACGATGGAATTCAACAATTCGAAATGTTGTTGTTTTAAAAAATGATCAATTAGATAATTTATTCCTATTTATTGAAAAAGATAACGATAAACGAGATTGTGAAGAATTGCGACAATATCTGAAACAGCATTTGCTTCATTTCATGATACCGACAAAGATCATTGTGTTACAACGAATGCCATTAAATCGAAATGGAAAAATTGATATTAATAATTTAAAAGAAATGATGGAAAATGATTATTCGATTGATATAAATAATACAATTTCCAAATCCATTCCGATTGATGAAGTATTATTCGAAAGAGTAGGGAAAATTTGGTGTCAACTACTCGGAGTATCCAATTTCAAATTAGAGGATAATTTCTTCGCATTAGGTGGACATTCTCTTCTAGTGGTACTCCTTCGACATAAACTTTATGATGAATTCAAATTTGATCTTAACTTCGAACAGTTCTATCGTCAACCAACATTAGCAGCACTTACTGATAGTATATTTACAAGTACAAATATTTATAACGGAATAACAAAGAAAAAAGAAATATCAAACAATCATATTGACAAAAATGTTGATGAATTTGATCAAATTGATCAACATCATACAACTTTATTGTCTTCTCCTTTAGTATATTTTGCTCCTGAAATTAAATCAGTAAGATTTGTGAATCTTCGAGAAAAAACATCAGCTACTGGTAATCTTTACATGATACATGCTATTGCTGGTACCATTTATCCATACTTTGGACTTGTCTCAGCTGTACCTCAATGTCTGAATATATATGCGATTGAATATGAACTTCATTACCCGTCAAACAGTTTAATGGAACTTGCATCTTTTTACGCCAAAAATGTAAGTGAAATTTTATTTCTTTAATTTCTCTATTTTTGGAAGAAACAAAAAAATTGTATAACGGTTGATATTTACAAAGTTTTTTTGAAGAACAAATTAAGGTTTTTCTACGATACTCGATATATATTTACGTAGAATACGTGTTTATAAATCCTTCAAATGATAGTCTTTTTTTTATTAGATTATTTAGTAAATAATTTTTAAATAGAAAAAAAAATTAACGAAATTCCTAAAAAACATCAGAAACTTTTCTTCTGTCTCAAAAATTTGTTTTTCATGACAAATATTAACTCTCTCTTAATTTGTAGATAAGTTTTTATTCTGTTTGAATTGATGAAAAATAGTAGAATTCCAAATATTTTAGATTACCAAACATAGCCAAATGAAACCGATATATTTAATGGGACATTCACTGGGTGGTATTTTGGCACGTGAAATAGCACAGCTGCTTCATGATAATGATAAGAATAATGAAGTGTCATTTGTTATCATGCTTGATTCATGGTATCATGGTATTGATAATTTACGTGTGAATACTGTCAAACGTTATCTTCAGGTTTTAACTTTTTTTATATTCAAGAATTTTTTTCTTTTATTCTACTTTTTACATGATACAGAAGTAAAGGAATAAAAAAGAAATTATGTTTCATTACTAGATATTACAACTTTTTTTAAACCTATTTTTAGGAAAAATTAGAAGGATTGCCAAGTAAAGAGGAATATATTAAAAAATCGGCGAAATTAACTGAAATCTTGCAAAAGCACCAATTCTCGATTAATTCTATCAAAATTTATCTTCTGAAAGCAAAGGACCATGGGAATTCTTCTTTCAGAACAAATTTAAGGTAAGCGAATTCCTTGCGATAACAATAAGCCCCATCATTTAAAGAGAATGACGAAGTTTTTATGTCTCAGAAGCTAAGAATCAAAGTGATAGGAATTTTGCGCAGGAAAACTTCGTTATAAATGAATTAATTAATGAACATAAGAAAACGTTAAATAAATTAAATAATCCCCAAAATCGAAAATGTGTCAATGCAAAATAGTCGAATTTTCTTTTTCACTGGAGTTCTATAATTAGGCTGAATTATTTAAACAAAACGGCTTGTTTACTGCATTCCTCAGTTCTAACAGATTCATTTCAAAGAAAAGGAAAAAGAAAATTCGATTGCTTTCTTTTCTTTATTTACATTTCCCGAATGATCATTTATAACACTCTTATTGTCTTTTTAGAGAATTTAATTCAAAAGAAAAAACTCGATCGTTCATTTCAAATGGTTGGCAGAAGATTTCTGCAAAGAATGTGAATATATTTTTGGTTGATGGAGATCATGATTCTATGTTACAGCAACATAATGTAATCTTCTTGACACGTATTTTTGCTCATATTTATGCTGAAAATGGAGTGATAGTTGAAAAAATTTGAACGATCCTTCTTTTTTTATTATAACAATTTGACAACTAATCTCATGCTAGTAAGGCTAAGTTTTCATATGATAATATTTTCATATTTTGGAAACAACAAAATAATCGCTGAATTGTAATGCAATGCATTTATTATATGTGATGAGCAACAATAAAAGTTAATGAATTTGATTAAAAAACATTAAATAGAGTATTTCAATACTCAAAATTTAAGATATTAGGAAAAATTCATAAAACGACCAATAATATGTATTATTCACGTAATTTGAATTATTTTTCAATTTTTTCTACTGGAAATGCAGCTATTACTCAATCAACACGCTCCAAAAAACAATTAGACAAAGTAAACAGTAGTAAAAATTAACTAAAAAAATTTAAAAAGAAACAAATAATAATTCAAAAACTTCAAAGTTCACTATATACATAAAACTTCTTAACAAATTTGAAAATAAAGAGATAACTATTACCCAAGAACTTTTAAGAGATCATCTTCACACATATTAGCATCAAAGACAACTTTACTCCATCTACTTTGCTCAAGTGCTTCATAAAATTCTTCACCATTTTCTAATACGTATTCATTGCTTTTTTCAACCGATTCATCTCCCACCGGTTCAATACCGCACGTTTCGTATGATACAATTGCTCCACCAACTACGCATGAGTAATATTGCTAAAAGAGATTTTATGCTTGACTGGTATAAATTCAGCTTAGTTTCGATCAGATTTATGATTTCATCTCATATAAATCATACTGCAACTTTTACATAATATTTACAAATCCACAAAAAACCCTTCAAGATATTTCTCATGAAAAAATAGAAAACAAATTTCCGAACAGTTTAAATTTAAAAAAATAAGATTTCACATAATTTTTAATAATATTACTTCAGAAACGGTTTGTTGAGGAGTAGTTCGAGGTTGCGCCGGTGGATAAGCGTATGGTGCATGATAAGCATTAACTGAATGAGCAGTTGTCACAGGTTGCGCATTGTATGGATAATAAGATGCTAGTGATGTCGGAGATGCTAAAGATGATGCGACATTTTCCTGAAATTAGACTATTAAAATGATCTAAATAAGTCAAATAATTATAATCTGTCATCTTAATTATGAGATGCTGAAATTAGAATACTATAATAATATTTAAATCATAATTTTTCATTAAAATTTCATAATATGGTAAAACAAAAAACAATAAACCTGAGTCTGCAAATAATTAGTAGTGGTGTCATATCCAGTAGCATTAGGTTGAGCTTGTTGCTGCTGCTGCTGCTGCTGCTGAAGATGACGAGGTTGTCTTGGTGCTCGGTATTTCGGTTGTGCTAATTTCAGAATTAGTTGTTTACCATCGACGCGATATTTATTCATTTCAAGCTGAAATTTTCAAATTTTTCTTTTCTTCCAACTTTTGTTGCTATACGTTTTTTCACTACATATTGAAAATTTCTCATTCAGAGATATATAAATATCAGATTGCATTACTCATTTCTTTCGAATTTCAACAATTTTTTTTCTTTTTTTAAATTGAAGACTTTTAACAGTTATTACCAGTGCTCTCTGTTGATCAGTTTGATCGGAAAATCGTACGAAGCCTAAACCTTTTGAGGTCCCATCCGTATTTCGATATACTTTTGCCCCACGACAGGATTCATAACGCTCGCCAAAAATCTGAAACAAATTTAATAAGGTAAAAGTGAAATAGGTTATTGTAATCCTGAAGGGAGAACTAAATTTTTTTTTTCTCAGCTTAATTTCACTTTCAAGTTCTTGCGAAGAATTTGAAATTCTACATTGCTGAAACAAAACATATAATCAACATTAAGAGCGATGGATAGCTTACCAAGAAAAGCGCAGCATCATCCATATCTTGTGGCACATTATTGACAAATAAATTATATTCAGTATATCTGAAAATCAAATCATGTTTTATAACATACTTCAACTTTTCAAAAAATTTCATTCAAGTATTTTATGATAGTATGAAAATGATATTAAAGTATTATATCAGCGATTGAAATTAATAACCTAAATCACATTATCATTAAAAATACTAAAGGGTTTCGGTTGCTGTGATAAATTTTATAGTTATAAATTTTCATCTACCAAAAATACCCAATTTCAATCGGCAGTTAACTAATTCAAACATATGAAAGAAAGATTACTATGCAAAAGGAAAAAAGATTCTTTCAATAAAACTAACGGTGCATTAGGAGAATTAGCAAAGGAAAGATTGAATGCTGAACATGGTCTCGATTTTGGAATAATTTTTCCGTTGATATGCAACATTGCACGGCGAGCCGATTCGCGATCAGCAAATTCAATGAAACAATAACCAGCTTGCTGAAGTCATTATACATTAATAAAGTGAAAAAGCACCAATCTTTATCAAATGGAATAATAGCTTAATGACCAGTAGCAAATCATTCTATTAATTAAGTGGTCGAGATTCGGTATATCTTATCTCGATTACAGCTGAATAATATTCAAGAAAATGCAAGAATTTCATCCAATATTGAGACTTTCTTACTGAAGAGAATTATTAAAATTGGTTGTATGAAAGAACATAAAAAAAAAAATTGCAACAATTTAGAAAAATGAAATCAGATCGATGCGGATCTAATGCAGTTAATAGGGAATAACTTTTCTATACATTACAACTTAAAAGGTTCCGATTTTTTTAGATTAAATACAAGACAGCTCAGATAATTGGAGATGTGAAATAATCGAAAAGTAAGAAATGACCAATTCATCATTTCAAATTATCGGTCATTTTCCGCTATAAATTTTGATTACTGGCGAATTTAAAATGTTCAGATCATTTAAACGTAGAAATTTCAAAATTATTTATTGACTTTAAAACTCAAAGAATAATTTTAGCTTTAATAATATTGTTATTAGTAAATAATGAATAAACACAACCTTCCCGTTTTGTTTATCGAAAACAATCTTTACGTTGGTTACTTCTTCACCCATTCGAGCAAATGCGTCTGCTATAAATGCTTGATCCCAATCGGGACTCAAATCACCCATCCATAGAGTACGATCTGTATCATCGTTTGGTCGAGATATCTGATATGCCATCTGTTTTTATCTTAAAAATATATTTATTCATTTAGAAGCAAAAAAAAAAAGAAGTTTAAACGTAGTAACCGTTTGCGAAACTCTCGTAATATTTTTCTTACCGTTCGAAAGGTTTTTTCTTTTTCTTTTTTTTTAACAAAAACTGAAAGTTAAAAACATAAATTTGAAACCCCAATTCATATCAGAAGATAGTTTAGTACTATATAGAGCTTGACCATAAATTCTAATATAACAAAAATCAACATGAATTACAAGATTCATTTAAAAAGTCCAATCAGTATGCTTAATATCAATCCTCAGTCAAAAAGCTTAATTTTTAACTGCTCCCGTCTTTTTTTTTTTCTTCACCAAATCCATCAATCTAGACGATTAGTTTTGCTGATTGTTTCGCGATATATTTTTATATTTGTTTCATATATATATATATATATATATTTTTTTTTACATTTGTTTCATTTTGCGAGATATAACAATAGAAGAAAAGCCAAATTTTTCGATAAAAACTAAGAAAAAAGATAAACTTCCAATTACATGGAAAAAATCACCAAATTGAAGTTCTTATTATTGTAATAAATAAGAAATCTGCTACGATAATTATTTCATAATGAATCAAATTTTAGAACAGCAAAAAAAAAAAACTTTATTTGCCATTGAAATAAAGGAAAAAGTGTAATAAGGAAGAATTATAAAACAAAAAATTATATTAGATATAATTCATTACTTCATTTAGCTACTGGAAAGGTATATTTAATCGGATTTAGTTTAAGTGTTAAAGATTCCTAATCAATCATTTTATATCTAATTAGCTGAACGGCTATACGTTATCAGTCCAGCTAGTCTCTATAAATAAAAATGTCGTTTGTTAAAAAAAATCTCCGGATTTTTACATACACGCGTTGCTGTAGCTCAGTCGAGTTAAGTGGAAAAGAAAGAAAAGAGAAAGCGCACGTCTCTAATGTTGAGGAAAGAAGTTTAAATAGTTTTAAACTTGGTTTGTAGTCTGATTGGATTGGAGACTGATTCATAATATTGTGACTTTGTCTTGTTCACTCATCCGCTGATTCCCATTCTTCTTCAATCTGATTTGCAATTGATCGTCGCATTAGTTCCGTTCAGCGAATATGATGACCTAAGTTTGATCTTCTGCGAGGTATTATTTGGATGAACTAAAGCAGATCGACTGCATTGAAAAGTAAGTTGTCATACTAATAAGTTGTCAATCCTGTCGTTTTCTTTTCGCTCTACCACTGCTGTCGCTTCTGCTGAACTGTTGCTTGTGTTGTTAAAATTATGGCTCTTGCCGCCGCCGAACTATCCTCAAAATTGACTTGGACTTAAGTTGAACTTGAACATGAACTCTTGCTCCGTCGAAATTATATGACTAAAATTGACTTCAACCTGACTTTTAAATCTTTTCGGAGCTCCTTTCCCTTACCTGATCTACGACATGTCGCCTTCTGATCAGCTGACTTCATTTGTTTACCTGAAGATGGAAGCATTTTGGCGTTAAACATGCTCATCTTTACGGCTTGCTGGCCCTCCTTGACTTCAAAAAGATCGTGCCGTTTAATATTGTTTATCATGATTGCATTCTTCAATTCCGCTAACATCTCATTATCTGACCGTTCCATCATGAATAATAAGAGAACAATATGAACGAAGAGAATAAGAAGATAAACATAAACAGAAGGGAGAGGGTGAAAGTAACAAAAAAGAGGCGGAATGAAAAAACGATAAAGGAGGAGAGGAGAGAAAGAGATAGAAATATTCTCAAAAAACCATGTTTTTACCTATCACAGATGTGAAACCTACACAAGTTTTTGAAGATACGCGCTATTCGAAGTGACATTGTGTCAAGATTTTAAAACAATCGGTGATGGATTTTGGCAGGTTCAAGATTGGTGAAATTGAACATTTACATTTCTATTCATATGGAATATAGATATAGCTATCTCATATAGTTTAATAAAAGCAAAGCTTTCAGTAACTAAGATATAAGAGACAAAAAAATTGGCGGATTTTGGAAGTTAATCATAAATTTTAAATAGAAAAAAACTAGCAAATGTTTTGGTACATATCAGATTTTTGACTAGATCAACAGATAAATTTCTATGCATCTCGTGAAATATTTAACTAACATTTCGATATTGATAAGATTTTATACTATCTAATCTGAATTAATATACTTGTTTCTTTTTTGAAATAATATTTCAACTGAAATAAATCTATTATAACACTTAATATCATTTCATCGACTTATTTATTACTAACCATCCATTCGCTTATTCTCCAATTTTGAATCTACTAAATTATTCCTTCCATTTTTTATTTGCGAAATAAGAAAACGAAAATCTGTCTGAAACTAAGTTTTTAGTAACAGTACTGTAAAAGATAAGGAAGAGATGAGGAATTGTTGAAGAAGTGAAGGGTTGAAAAACGAAGAGAAAGGAAAATAGTAGAACTTATTAAATTGAATAAATTCATTATAGAAAAATAATTCAAATGATAACTTTGAAACAATCAATAAAGAAATAACTGGACTTCGTGTAAGAAATATTCGTTTTCTTTTAACAAAAGGAAAAAACTGTTTGAGAAAAAAGTAGATAAGAATAATATCGTATATGGATAAAAAACAATCATATCACAGAAACCGAAACAAAACACAAGTAAATATAAAATGTATTATATAATAACGATAGAGCAATAATATATCAATAAAGTGATCAATATGCACCAATAAATTGGAATAATTTATTGGAAGGAAACTTTTCAAGTGAACGAATAACATATCATCGGAAGAAATAGAAATTATATTTCTGGGTGAAGAATTTCACAAAAAAAAAAAAAAAAAAAAAAAAAAAAAAAAGGAAACTTTAGATATGTTACGAGAATTCTCAACTTTATTACAGACCAGTGGGCTAGATGAAACATGGGGCTGAATTATCATTTATTCCAAATTTTTAAAAACGAAATTTAAAATATGATACAAACGCTAAATAAACAGTTTGAATGTCTTAAACGCTGTAATACTGTGAGTAAATAAATTAAATTCAGGAAAGAAATGTAAAGAATGAAATATCACAAATAACTACTTATAAGATGATAACACATCAATGAATATACAGTGATGGAAGTGAAATACTTGGACAACAAAATTTTTCGCGCATTTATCCAAATTTGAAAAATTGATCAAATCTCATTTTCAGGAAAACAGTACGCTTTGCCGAAATATTTCCTTAAAATATAAAGTGACAAGCGTATAGAAAATGAGAACCAAAAAAAAAAAAAAAAAAAAAAAAAAAAAAAAGAAAGAGAATAGAAAATTCGGACAGATACCTAACCTAATTTAACAAGAAATATGGCATTTTCACATTTGTGTAACATAGTTTTGATTTAGTATCTTTCAGATATACATTTGTTTCTACGTCATAAATCAGCTTCAAATTATAAAATCAATAAAGTTGAACAAGTAGTACTAGATAACTGTTCGTAACATCAAGATAAAACAGCCTTATGATTCATAAAGTATTTTTTTATAATGCACTCAACACTGAATATGCGACTGTATAGATTATATCCTCAAGATCACTTCAGCTATTGAAACATGCCCGAAAATGGAATAAGACTTGGGTAATAAAAATTTCTAAAACTAATTTAGATAATTAAAAGTTAAAAATAAAATTTTTGTCTGAGGCCGACAAATCCATGATTGCTAAAGACACCAATTAAAAAGAATATTTTAATCTTAAATTAAATAAAAAGAGGAATGCAAGAAATTTTTTTTCTTTTTCTTTTTTTTTAAAGTAACAAAGTATCCAATGTTTCCGAACAATTTGGTGGTTATAAAGAAGAATGAGAATGGATATATGACGTGATTTCAAGTGACTTTGAAAATATAACTTATACTAATAATTATCTCAGGTATCTTTGAGTACCTCTAAGCGCGAGCAACAAGATATACTTCCTAAAATGTTAACAATCCACTTCTTAGCAATGTCCTTTAAAATATTGTATCAAAAACAACAATTTCAAATAATTTTTCATAAATTCCATCTGCTGAGGTTACAATAATAAAAAAATTGTTATTACAATCTATTTGTCGTAAATAAAAAATACATTACGAACACCAAACCTAAAGAAAAGCCTTTTAGTATGAATCTGTGTTAAAAGCATTTATGTTTATCGATTCGATGGCACTTGTTCAGTAACTTCAGCTTCCTTTGGTAATGGACCAGTATGGTCACTGAACGGACTTTCTGTGAATGTTTCGTGATCATCTGCAACATTTGACAACACATGATAAAGTGAATTTTAAAGGTCTAGTCTTTTTGATTTCATTTGAAAATATAACCAGTAAATGCTGGAAAATTTTCGGAAATTTCTTCAATATTGAAAAATGCTTATTAAAATATTCCACGAAAATCTACCAGGCATTGAGGGTATGAAACCAAACGTCGCAGCAACAGGTACTGGTGGTAAAAGTGGAGCAGTATGAGCCACTGGCTTCGAAGATGATGTTTCGATGAGTGGATTGAAATACCTCGATCCTAAAAATTTATGGTTTAAGCAAAGAAATGCAATGGATTAAAATATAAACAAATGAAACTGACTGCTTGTGCAGTACATTCGATGACTAAAGATATCTGCTATAGAAATGCAGATCATTTGTCCGAAATAGAATTCAGCAAAAAGAAGTTATTTTGAATTATTTAAACCATTTTACAACAAAAACAATATTAATAACATCGACAGATGTAATTTTTTTCTTCTGACTACAGAAAAATTTACCACCACTGAGTCGAGCAGCAGTTAATCCACCAACATTACCATGTGTCGTCCCGTTTATTTTTTCCGAACTTGGTGCAACCGATGGCGGTGGCTCTGGAACAGATTCTTCCTCAATTCCTTCACCAACATATTTATTGAGTTTCGGATCCCACACAATCTGTAATTTCAAAAAATTCTAAATAAAAATCAGAAATAAGCAAATCCAGGAACAAGTCATAGTAAAGTTGGAGCATCATTGTCGAATGTTTAATTCCAATTTTACGAGAGATGACGAAACATTACTAAATAATACCGATGGATGCTTGTCGTCGGGGAGAATCATTTCATTATTTGATGGAATTGCTTTTGCAATCGTTGCTTTTAGTTTCGAAAATAATCCCGCATTCTCACGATGATCGCTTACAATTTTCCCTTTACTATGCATCTAAATATGAGTCATTTTCGAGACTGAAATTTGAAAAATTAAGCTTCAAAGATTGAACAGAAAAAAAAAAGGTCAAGAATCCACTAACCTTTTCATCCTTTTTAACAACATTTGGTTGTTGATGAGAGGAAAACGAACGTTCTATAAAAGAGAAAAGTAAGAAATATATATAAAAAAAAGTAAAACTGGATATTTTATAAACGTAAAGATAATAAAAAAATTAGTGAAATTATTTAACTTCAAAATACCTGGAATACAATTCACATATTGATTTGCATCTGAATTTACTGGTGGCACGAAGCCAGATTGCAATGTTCCTTGAGTCTCATTTCTTACTGCTAGATTAGATACCATGCCGTTTAGGATTTTTCCTTCCTAAAAAAATAAAATTTATAAATTAAGTCAGTTGTATCAAGGAAAACGAAAGAAAAGAAAGATGAATAAAATAAAACTTACTAAACGATCGACATTTTGATGGAGAGTATTTCCATGATTATTTTTAAAAGTGCTATTGCCATCTATCATACATTCTGCCGCCATCTCGCTGTCTATTTCTTTTGAATCAGTTTGCTGTTCCGTTTTCAAATTCCACTCATAATTATCATCATTATGGTAATTTTGCATTGCTTCATGAGAAATTCGTTCATTTGTTTGTGGTAACAGAGATGAAATGACTGTTGTATTTGAATGAGTTGTAATGCTACTTTCCACAGAATCTTTCGTGCTGACTGGCAAAACTGATGGAAGTGTTGAATACTGGAAATTATGGATTTATTACCGGATATAATATAGCAATAAGCATGTCGTTATGATACCAATAATTTAATCCAGAATTAAAACTGAAAATATTGATATTCACTTCCTTCCATTTTATTTTCATTATTGATCATCAAGGAAGAATCAATCATAAAAATTATGGAAAAGTAGAAAGAGCAATACAACTAAAACATAATGCATTCACAAACTTAAATTCAAAACTGCACCTGAGAAGGATTTAGCGATGCGTTTGTGTTGCTGTATGCTCCAACTCTTTCATGTAGTTGTCCTGGCTGCATACGATATTCTGGAATATAAGCAGCATGCATTTGTTTGCAAGGCTAAATAATAAACAGATAATGCAAAAGATTTATGGACAGTTTCAACTTCAGTCCTTTTCTTTCCGCGGCAAAGAATCGGAAAGACAACAGTTAACAGAGAAAATATAAATATTAAATGAGTTTATACTACTGTAAAAGACAAGAGAGAATCTAGAACCAATCACATTTAAAATATAAGTCGGTAAAAAATACGGCTACAAATCTTGAAATGATCAAATTCATTTCCTCTAATGCTAAAAATCTAACCGTTACTTTCAGGCTTACGATTTTCTTCTTGCTGTTGCTTGACAGAGACTGATGAGGTAGTAAGTTCCTCCTGTCCAATTTGCCATTCGACAGTCTCAGAGTTCAGCATTCTCGTGCTGCAATGATAATCACAATATAATTTCTTTCGGATGAATAAGTTGTGGATTATAAAGATAAATAAATTCCTCAGTATGAACAAAAACACAAGAAAGAACTTACTTGGCGAAATCCTTTTCTTCATTATCATTGTTTTCAGCAAAATTGTCGGCCACTTCAGGCTAAAATGATTAATTTTGTTATTTTTAAATAGGATGCATAAGAAATCAATCAAAATTCAAAAATTTTCAAACTTCCCACTTTTTGTTTGAAGAGTACGGTTACTGCTTACAAAAAAAAAAAAAAAAAAAAAAAAAAAAAAACTCCCACGTAAAAAATTGCAAAAAAAAAAAAAAAGAGTTACATCGGATGACAGTTTTGGTACCACGACTAGACCAACATTTTCAGTATCATGATCGATAACCGAAGTAGCATCATCTTGTATTACTTTATTTTCTTCATTTACTTTTTGCTGCTCATCTATTAAAGACCGCAAAACTGGAAGCCAGGACGTACTGTTTGCATCTGCGGATGCCACAAATTTTAGACTACAAAATACACTTGTACACATCAGAATCACAAATAAATAAAAGAATAAATATAATGGTGAAATATATTATTAGCGACTCAGCCTTTACTGAAAACATTATGTTCGGATCCCGACAACGAATCATGCGCAAAAATCCCTAAATCCAGAAATTTCAAAGACCTTTACACGGCAATGACTTATATCACTCTATTTCTTCTCTTTTTATGTGCTTTAAAAATATTGCACTTGTACTGCAGAAGCATTTCCAAATTAATATACATAAAAGGAATAATAAAATACAATGCATACCGTTCAGCAAGTTCGTAAAGTCGTTCAAGCTGTTCGATATCGATTTCATGATATTTATCCCAAATTTCCTTCGCAATTTCAACGCAGTATCGGAAAGCATCTCTTGCAGAACTTCCAAATTCGGAAACCATTTCTGCATAATCCAGACGATACAACTGATATGCAATTGATACGTTGAAATTTGCCGGAATTCCGGTGTTTGCCAATTTTGTGGAATATTGGAAAATTTCCGTGGCATGCAGATCTATTATTGAGAAACTGAAACTTCATAAAACTTAAAGGAATACTGAAACAATAGTGGTGAAACTTCAAATTAATTTTTATAGAAAATAAACCAAAAAAAGGAGAGAACGATAAGACGTAAAAGATAGCAATGATGCCACATTTGAGGAGGATTATGTGCGAGTGTCCTTTTGACATAATTTTCCCAAAGAGAAAAAAAATGGGATTAAAATTTTAATTACCCTTTCGAAAATCCAAAATTCATTTCTTCGCCTGGCAAAGTGGCATGAATAAGTGTTATGTGTTGATAAACATCTGCATTCATATCTTCGCTGAAAATTCTTTTTAACAACTGTGAAATTCTTCTAGTAGGAGCACCAAGAATGAAAAAATTTGAAAATGTTTTAAAAAAAAAAAACCTTTTAGGTACTGGCTGGAACGGATTATAACTGGGTAACAAAAGGCTGACTGCTAGGAAACAAAAATCAGCCGCAGCATACAATCCACGACGAGCAAGCACGCAACCAAGTTGGTATACTGTTCCAAGCGCTGCTGGAGTATTTAAATTGGCCAAAACTATTGCTGCATGTGAACGCCAGCTATTTACTTCATCCATCGGCGGACTTGCCTAGAAAATATTTCATATTTTATGAAAGATTGATTTATTTAGATATCCAGAATAATAATCTTTAGTCATTTACTCATTTCTGATTTAGAATATGAGTGATAGTTATAAAAATGAACACAGTTCACTGAATCATTCATAAATTGAAATTAGTATGAAAACATCAGACAAGCAAATGAGATACAATAAGAATAAAGAAGCTTACCAAAACAGGAGCAGGTTGTCCATTTGCAACTGAGAAAAGAGTCCTTACAGGATTCATTTCTGACCGATGTGACAAAAAGGCTGTTTCGATTTTCTCAAGTTCGTGTGGTTCACTGACACACATACGACGTGCCAAAATCATTGCATCCGAATAAAGTCCATCTTTTATCGCACTATCAAGAGCTTCCTACAAGAAGAGATTTTTCTTTAAATACCAGATGGCTCTAATATTTTGGTTGGTCGCAATTCATGCCATTGTAATATTTGCAATTATATAGAATGAGAATGATAGGAACGTTCAAGTTGCAAAGAAACCACAAATTCTAATATGACATCCAGATTATTCTATATGAACGCCAAGAAAAAATATGGACAGGTATTCTTCGCTTGCTAAAAAAACTTGAGTATTACCTCAGAAAATTAAACTTTCTTACGATACTTTTAATATTATAGGATATCTTGAACTTACTTTAACATGGCCACCCAGAAGAAGTTGTGTAAAGCGATCATATGCCTTGGGATCGACAGAACGCTCATTGAAATTTGCGGGAGTAAATGAACTTGACTTATCTTTGTAATGTCGCTGTTGCTCCGACACATCACAAGTGGCCATTAATAACCGCGACAAATCCGGACCCGTAACTCGCTAAATCATTAAATTAGAATTAAGATAATATTATTTTCATCACTTACAATAAGAAAGAAGCGACGTAGACTAAAAAAAATAAATGTATAATTCAAAAATCAAAAGCATACTCCTTGCTGTTGCACAAGCATTTCCAAAAGTTGCCATATTAAAAGACAGTCACTTTCCAAGCTACTTGAAGGATTTAAAAGATAAGCTTCCGATTTCAGAATTAGTTCAATTTGACGTTGCACATAGAGATGCACAGAATGAGCTGGAGTGAATCCAGCAATAAGGGGACCTAAAAAATCGACAATTAAATAAATGTTATCTTGCACATTGATATTAGATTATGCAGTGAAGCTGAATTAAGTTTAATAAGAATCGTCGAAAATTCTTCACAATTCGGTATAAAAAATGATAAGACAATTTTATGCAAAGATAGCTTTACATAAACTTCTTGAAAAACGGGTACGATTATGACCTAAATCATTCTGTTCAATTGATTCGCACATTAAGAAGTTGGGGAAATGTTCTAATGAAACACATCAAAATACACCTCGGAATGATTCAATGGCGCTCGAAATACGCTGCAGCTTATGATTACCAAACAGACTTTTTAGGTCGCGTATTTCTAGAATATTTTCCGAACTCCGAACATTTAGTATAATTGCCTTCCCACCAACACCAAATTTCAAAAATGAATGAGGAACACGAAACTTCAATGGTTCTAAAATAAATAGATTATAGTTCGAAAAAATTCCATTCTGAAGAACAAAAATAATCAATTACTGATTTTGAAAATAAAATTAAATCAGAAGATTAACGTTTCTGTTAATGTTATGTCAATAGAATAAAGTGAAGGCAGAGAATGGAAAAACAAATTTTCCGATAAATAATGTTTAAATTTAACTTTTGATAAGCGAACCTTTAGCAGCAGAATCAACGCTGAGTTGGTCACTGTCATCTTCAACTTGGCTTCCTCGTTCACTTTGTCTAAAAAATTAAAAGATGTATAAGTCAAAATGCTTTCAGAACAGCAGACAAAAAGCATTAAAAGCAAGTTTAAATCGGAACATTTTGCTGGAAGGCAAAATAACAGTCTCCAAATCGCTAACGCATAAAAAATACAAATGATGTCCAAAATTGATTTAAATTTTAAAGAGATGTAACCGAAAAAGAGACCTTTTTTCAGACAGATAAGAAAAAGCATGCGAAATGGAGAAACATGAAGCGAAGTACATTTGATCGCCAAAAAAGAGAAACACGAAGAAGTCATTTGACTTACAACATTTTCGATTTACTTAGTGGAATTAAAACTGGAGAACGAAGTAGCATAATCAGATCCTAACACTCAATCAGCATCATAATTTAATTTCAGCAAATCAAATGTCAAAGTCTCGTCATTAATAAAAGGACAATTGCTATACAGATTTTGTAAAATTTATATGAGCATATCATTAGAACTGTCCCAATTGCATATAGCATGAGTTACAATTTTTCTATTTTAGAGTGTTTTATTTCGGTCAAAAGCATCAATTTTTTAAGCTCAACTTCACAATAAAAGAGGAAATTATGTATAAAAATTTGCCAATCACGACTGCAACGACTCAAAGATCTATGAATTACAAAATGTGTAATTTCAAATTTAAGAGAAAGAAAAAATTATACGAAGCAACCTGCTTTCAAGTGTTTCATGATCATCGCTGAACAGCTGCTTCTGAGACATTTCATAGGCCTTCAATTGATTTACCGAACGCTTAACTATATATTCTTCTTGTGTATGTTTGCAGATCTGAAATATTGTCAATTAAATCATATAAAAACAGAAATCAATCAAACCAAAACAATAAAATTCTTCCTGGTAGTAAATTTACCTTCCAAAGAGCAATTTCAGCTGAATCGCCCTTACATATGTAATTGAAATATTCGCGATTGAACTTTTTATGAAACAAATCCACTGGGTGATAGTGATGCCGATAGAGAATACAATAAAACAAATACGCTGCCTTTTCGATTGCAGGCAGTTGGAAATATTCTGGAGGTGGCGGTAATCTGCGCATTATGTATTCTATGCGTTCCTTAAACAAACATATTTTAGCACCTTATGTCAATTGTTAAATAAGAAAATACGATCATTAATTCTTCATATTCTAATCGCTTTCATAATCTAACTTTCTTATACCATGGAAACTTTATATTACAAGCTAATCTACATGAATAAAAATACAAATTTTGGTTGTTCATTTCCACACAACGTCTCAAATTCTCTATTGACTAATTTGAAAATTTGAAACAACGCTGCATTCAAATAGGCGTGTATTTTCATATAGATAAGGCGCACGTTTAAGAACTTTCGTCCAGCTAGCTTTCAATGTTTTCATCTTTTTATTTTGTTGAATAGTCAAAAATCACTAACTTGCGGTAACTGTATCACACCGAAATAATAAAATTCATTTGGAGCTGGAAAAGGCACTGCATTGTAACGCATCGCGGTAGCTCGCCGCGTCTGTAGTCAATTTATTCAAAAATTATTCACTTTGCAATATGGTATAACTAATATCCATAAAAAATTATTCAGCGATGACTTTCAAGTTTAACTAAGCACAAAAAGATAATTCATTTTTATTGATACCAAAGTCATTTTGGATGTCAATACTTTCTATTATCATACTGAATATGAAAACAATTTTAACGGGCCAAAAAATGATTATATTTGCAAAATCGATTGATATTTGAATTATACCATTTCTTGTTCGTTATGGATTCGTGCTATTTCGCTGTCACTCCCAGTACTTTCTTCACTTTCGAACGAATGCTCCCGTGTATCATTTTGATGAGAATCCTGAGCGAATTCATTCATATGATGATATCTAAAAACTAGTAATAATTAATTCGTGTTGAACAATAATAAAGTCTACGAAAAAGAGAAAGGAAATTCTTCAAAGTTATAGCAAATCAATGCAACAGATAAAAACTTCCAACTTGGGTATCCTAATGTAGAAGAAAATCATAAAGTACAAACAATATCGTTGCTTATTGAAATATGAATCCTAAACGCCTATCTCAAGAAAAATTACTCTAAAAAATTCACATTACTGGATATGTTAAATAAAAAGATATATCTGGTAATTCTCCTCTTTTGAGAGCGAGTTCTTCATCGGCGCATTACTATATTTTTACCACAAGATCAACTGAATGAAATTCCGGAGTTCAAAACAGAGATTTCTTTTTCGTAAACGAATTAATTTTGCATAAATGTAGAATATAATAATAGAAATTCTCAAAATCAGTTCACTCTGATTACGTTGACTGAATTGATATTCACGTTGATTAAGTTGCATCAATTGATTTTGATCACCATAATGAATAAACTGCACGAATATCACAGAGCAAAAAAAGAAAGAAAAAAAAGTTGAAAAATTACGCTCGATTTTTAAAATCAAAAGCTGAACAATAAATGATACTTCGAATACGCAGTCGCATCAATTGAAGATTGGGGTCGGCGCATAGCTACGTTATCATCATTAAACATTATTGCTAAATCATGAGCTGTATGTCGTCCAACATGAGGTCCCAACGACTGCCTGCCACTTGGATAATACCTGATATAACATCATGATTTAATAATGTATTATCATATTCAGAATAAGGACTGAAATCTTCAACAATATTATACACTTTGGATTATATTTTTCATATTTTCAGTAAGATTTAAAATTTCATTCTTATTAAATAACAAAAATTCAACAACTTACTCGTACGGTTGATAACCGACTGAAGATTGATGGTCATATACATATTGCATCATATGACTGTGCTTAGCAAGCGCAGGACCTCTGTACGGTCCTATCTCACCCATTTCTGATTTAGTACCACGTGAGAAAAAATTATCATGTTCACGAATACGAGCATGTCGATTTCTTCAGAAAATATAACATGATAACGCACAACGTAATTTCTTATTATAATATCAATAAAATATATGGTTATGAAAAATATGAAAGCAAAAATCTTACCTACGAAGTGAATTGACGAAGTCCTCGCCGTAATAAACATCATTTTTTGTAGAGCTATCTTCAGAACTCAGACGATCGGGAAACGTATATGAGTGATTCACTACAAAAAAAAAAAAAAAAAAAAAAAAAAAAAAAAAAAAATGAAATTTCAGGAAAAAGAATGATTATTGTATCAAAAGAACACATTAAAAATCATGCAATTATAATACTTTTGGAAAAAGATCGAGAATCCAATACTGGTTCAACATTTCTCGGATTCGTAGTAATATTGGAATCAAGATCTTTCGATGCTGGATTTTTTTGTCTTCTTTTTGATGTCCTGAAACGCCATCAATTAATAACTAGCAATATATTTACTGTTGCACACAATTTCCGACAGTCCTAAAGCCATCCTTTTTTTTCTAGACAGTTTAACCATATAAATGTGGCAGTGACCATGCGGCACAAAAATATGGCAGCTTTTAACATTTAATGCTTAAGGGCATGAAAAAATATTGCGACATGCAATCGCTGTGACCAATTCGCACCACACAGTTTAGAAAGTGAAAACTTATTTTAGGAATATATATATAACCGAACAATTAATATGCTGATAATACTGGCAGACTATTTCAGCTTTTTACAAAAAAAAAAAAAAAAAAAAAAAAAAAAAAAAAAAAAAAAAAAACAGAAAAAAAAAAGAAAAATTAAGAAGTTTTCTAACGACCTATTAGAACTTTCGTCGATTTCTATTGATGAAGCTTTTTCTGTCGGATGCCAATCCAAGCGATGAGTTTCCATTTTTAAACGATCTAGTCGTTTGATTACTTCCGGATATCTTAAAATGATATAAACGATGTGAATAATGAGCGAATTAACAACTATTGGAGAATAAGAAGCTAACATTCGTGAATACTTCCTTATATAAATGAAAAAACTTCCCATGCTGATCAAGAAAGATAAATGAAAAGAAAAACAAACTGCTTGCGAATAATGCGATATCGGTCTCGAACATTTTTAGAATCTCTATGTTTTTCAGCAAGCTTGTTAAAAGAATCTTCAGGAGCAGTTGAATCCGTGGACTGTTCTGCTGATGTCGATATCGTAATACTGTGTTCTCTGTCATTCTGAAGACAGAATAACAATATGCGAAGAGAGATGAGAAAACGGCTGCATTCGTATTAAAAATTATTAATTCATCATTATATTAGGAGGTATAAAATATTTCTCACTTGAACCCATCTTTCATCAAGATCATTTGGAGGGTTAATGATATTCAAAAACTTATTCTTTTAATATATCACCTAATTTGCTCATCAAACTGAACTAACTTGAAGAAATAATAAAGCGCTGGTACTTAACGTGATTTTCATGAATTGAATTGCTATAAAAAACATGCTCTCGTGCCGAAATTTAGAAATATCAAGAGCGCACAAACCTTTAAGATTTGTCTCAATTCATTCTGTCCTTGTGTCCCTTGCATGTTATCAATCAATGATGAATCGGCATTCTCATCAATCACTTTTCTTAATTGATCAGAAGCATTGCTCGTAACCTAAAATATGCACTTTTCCTAGCACTTTAGGAAGATGAAAACTTAATTGACTGGGTCATTCATAGTTTCTTTGTTCATGTAACAGAAGCTTTACTTTGATAAACTTAAAGCATTGTTATACCGATTCTTGCTTTTTGATTGATACCGCAGTCTCATTTGCCTGCTGAAAATTCATTACAGGTACGACGTTCGAAACAGTCTGTGTCTTCTCAACAACAACCGTAGTTTGTGTTTCATCAGTTCCTTCAGCTAATGATAATGAGGTACTACGAGCATTACTTGTAACAGGTGCGAGTGAAGATATCTGAGGGTTAGGAATAACTGGTTGGAATGATGGGACAACACGATTTGCCGAGAATCCTGAAATTACCAGTAACTCAAGACCAAAAATGGAAAAGTTAACGAGATGATGGCGCAATTTACGCACTTACACAGCAATGAATAATATCCAAGCTGATTTTTGGATATAGCACAACATTTTAACTGATCTTTGCCGGATAAGCTATGAACAATTGAAAATGGCATAAATAATCAAGAAGTATGATAAAGACAACCGAAATAAAGTAAGAAATTACCACAAGAATCGTGGTTGGAAATAGGACCAACACGGGCGATATTTGTAGTAGAAGGAACATTTGCTGGGAATGTTTGGTTACAGGATAAAACACCAACAGAAAGCGGTGTCGCTATCGTAGTTGCAATGGATGTTGCTATCATAGGAGTGACTTGAGCAACTGCTACTACTGGTACGCCATTTTCAGCCTGAAAATACTTCAGTAAGTTGATCCATTCTGCCCGATTTTATTCCCGTCATAATTTTCTGGAGATTTTTAATATCCATACGAAAGTAGAAAAAATATAGTACTTACATCAGCTATTACTTGCTCTTTTTCTTCTAGTAGCAATGCACCTGTTGATATATTACCTGAAATATCCAGTTTACATTCAATGATTGTTTTTCATATTAGATTTGAATTTTACATAATAATTAATTAAAAAATGAAGAAAAAATCTTTTTTAAATTCAATCCTCCAATGACTTACAATTAAGTGAAAAAATTTTAAAAAAAAAAAAAAAAGCAAATAAAACTCAAGATTTACTATCTCATAAATATTCTTTTTTCGTATTAATATTTAGTTATTCTAAATGAAAAATAAGTTGTAAATTTCTGAGAAATAATCTAAAATACTGTTGTTATTGTTTTGAATTCATGCAATACTACTGTTGCTTGTAATTTCAAGAATTACAGATAAAGTAGCAAAGTTGACATTTAATATTATCGCCCGATAATAGATAAATCTCTAGAAATTTGTTAGATTTATACCTTCTGTATCACTGTCAGAAACCAGTTCTTCTTTAACATGTTGACCACTATCTTTCTCATTTGCTACTTCCTTATCCTGCAAAAAAATTTTTCGAAAGGATTTTCTCATCTAATCATATATTTCGATTTTAAACAAGTTATTAATGATATATTATCAAATTAAAAGTTTAGGACAAAAACGTACTTTTGCATTATTATTAGAAATGCTGCATTCTGAGTGCAAAATCGGTTGATGAATACCAAACGAATATCGTACTTGCTCATTTTGCTGTTCAGCGATTTCAAGCGAAGCCGTTTTTTCCTAGATTTCAAATAAAATTTCGAAAAGAACTCACACAGTCCAAATATATTATTTGTAATAATTTTGAAATAACTCTGCAATTACCATTCCACAACAATATAATTACCCGTCAAAATGGATTGCAAATTCTATTTAATCAATCTCTTCTCTTACTATCAAAAATATCAAACCGCATGAATTCGTTCCAGTTCTTGTTGTGTGAAACATGCGCTGGGATTATCAGGCGTTATCGATGTTTGCCAACTATTCACATGACCATTATCACCCGAAGATGCCCGAAAACCTTGGAATACAGCTGCACTATATGGATCCGTTCCAGTTTGCTAAAAGAATACAATCGTAAATCACAGTACTTTTTATGTTTTTTTGCATCTCTGTCATCTTTTTTTTCCAACATATCTCTTTATTTGGACTGAATCACTCAATAACGGATCACTACGAACGTTTAGAAGGAAGTTATAATTATTAAATTTCCACATTTGGAAATTATGAAGAATTCAAAAGGCAATAATTATTGATAATTCAGAAATCATGACATTAGATTTCTGAAAAGTGATAAATTTCTCTAATAATAAATATTCATAAGCAAATTTTTCACTGAGTAGAATGATCACGGGTGATATATGTCTTATACATGAATTCTCACTGGAAGTCATTAATCCTCAAAAGAACTGCTGAATCATCTATATTGCTGAATCAAGTGATCACCCTTAAAAAAGTTTGAAATATCTATCGATTACAGTACCGATAATTGAATTCTTTTAAATAAATAAATAGAGATTAACATTTTCTTGATGCCACCAATGAGGCTGCTGTTGTTGTTGTTGTTGTTGTTGCAATCCTTCGTCGATATTATCATTGGTTAAACGAGCACAACTCCATTCATCACCATCTTTCGCATCGTTTTTTCCTTGCTGTTGTGTATTCGCTTGCAACTGCCAATAAAATTGCGACATTCGCAAGGATATGCATCAACTAGTCTGGAATTTAACGTGGTCTAACATCCAATGAAACCAAACTAATAAAATGAGCACATGACATTAGAATTAAATATTTCATAGTTATAAATATATCCAAAGATCATAGCGTTTATATTTTAAAATATATGAATTAAGAAAATGTTTTAGTTTCGAAAATAATTAAAAAATTTTCCATGTCGATTATTGATTACTGATAAAATCGAATAAATGAATGGATTGACCGAAAAGATGATTTGATGTGTCAGCAAACTTTCGCAACTTTCATGTACCGTCATTTCTACCCACTGAATAATTGTACCAATAATAAAAAATGCTCAATTAAGTGAAATATGAATAAATAAATATAAATTTTTTTATATTTCCATTAAATTTATGCGATTTTCTTTTTATAAAGACACGAAAAATTTGGTAATTATGTACATATATTTTCACATAAACTGATTTATTGGCAAGTTCCTATCATAATTTAAACGAAAGATGTAAAACGAGTGATCTTTTAAATATCACGAACTGATCTTATCATCAAATTATTTCAAATGGTATATTAAATCTCGGCAGATCCATGGAAAACTCCGAATATAATGATGATTATTCTCGGTGGAAAATGAAAAACCCAACTAATAGTATGTAGAAAATTTATAGGAAATTGTGAAAATCTCAGCTAAAATTTCTATTTGTCATTTAGTACCATGAAATAAAATAGAAGAGTGATGATGAAGGAACTGAAAGAATGAGTATATCCGAATTACCTATTTTATAAATTAATATCCGGAAGAATAATTCCACTAAGTATAGCACATAAAAAATTGTTAACGTGAATGACATGCGCAACGTACGGCGTACGTTGCTGCAGTGCACGCTGCACACGTATTGCATACATATATTATAACATTGTTGCATAAATACGTGCAAAATGAACGTGAATGGCAATTTTTCAGTACGGGTCTACCTACGTTTGCACTCACGCCACAAATCTATGGATGGAACGTAACGTCAACAATCTTTGGACGTAACGACGACGTCGACTAAATGACGTCGCTTAACATATTGCACTGTCGTACAGTATGCTTATGACAACGAAAACAATACGTTTCTCTCGCGGTATTCCGTTATGAGGAATCGGGTCTCGTTTGGAAAACCATGACGTATTTTTTGATGAATTCAACGTGGAACGTGAACGTGCACTTTCACACGAAGATACTACGTCCCACACGTTTACAATTCAAAGCACAAAATTCCACAAGTGAAGCACGAGAAGTACACACATCAATAATACGCGACCATCGGGAATTCCGAGAATGTTACAATCGTCGTCGCGATTCTCGATTGGCTTCGCAGCGACACAATTGGTATTTCGCGGATAGCTCTATACGAATTATCATGTTGGACGGGTCTTATTCATCGTGAAATCTTAGAGACATTATTTTGAGATTTGTTGGCTGGTTGTTTTCCCGAGAGGTCCGGGATATTTGATAAAGAGATCAGCATAAATATTGATCTTGGTTAGCTTGAAATATATTAAGTGAAGAGTTTGTACGATTTTCCAAATGATCATTTTTTTTTGCTGATATTTTGCTCATTTAGGATTAATAATGAGCAGCGATGCGATACCACCAGAAGTTGTTGAACAATTGCGGCGATTTAATGAAGCATTAACAATTCTCGAAGATACGTATCAGAAGCATTTTTCGAATTCATTGGAAGAAAATATGCAGGTTCGTTACAATTTTTATCATGAATGATACGTCATTGATTGATTATTTACCTTATTACTGGAATTAATCAATACAATTTGTTTAATCGATATCATACTTCAACTTATCGTTTGCGTCATATCTGCTTCCTTGACATTTCCATGCCTTTCTTAATTAATTAGGTGCTAGTATTGGGGATGAATAGATTGTAATATTTTTGATAATCATATCGGAAGATTTGTTAGATATCAATTAACGCTATTAAAGTTTTTTGCCAATGTGGTGCTATATTGATTATATCTGGAATACGGCCATGATATGTCTTCGAGAGCGGAAGAACTGCCGTGGTTGCCATAAAATTTTCATTAAATTAGCTGTTTTAATGTCTATCTTTTGTTATCACGTGATCTCATTAAATTAGCATGTGAAAATGTTTAGATATGTTTTCAGCATAAATATCATAATTTTAGATCTTTTTTTTTTTTTTTTTTTTGGTTAAAACAGCATATTTTTGAAGTTTCATAAGATATAATAAGATGGAAAATAAATTGATATTAAAGGATCACTGTCAAACATTCATATACAGTTCCTTGTTACTAAAATTTAAATGGGGCAGTGATTTTGTTAATAGTCTTTCCAAATCAGATCACATTTTTGATATGTTCTTCTTTAGAAAAGAAGCTAAATTATTTAATCCTCATCCTTTGATACGATCCTTTATAGCACGTAAAGAGGTTTTTAAAGCAAAATATTTAAAGCAAAAATATGAAGAAACTCAAGTAGCTCTCTCTTAGTAAAATTTTGGCCCAAGAAGCAGTTATAAAAATATAGTCATTAATAAAATTATGTTATTTAAAGCCAAATAAGCCAAATATTTGGTTTTGATATTTTAGCATTGATGATAGTTTCATATTATATGTAACATATTAATATGAATCTCACAGAACTGCATATAGGCTATATGAATGTAGCCTATGTATTATGATAGGTTTTTTTGACCATCAGATTAAGGTCATGTTTTTTTTGCTGATAAGTTAGCAACCGCATTATTCAGTATTTGGTAATTATATCTACTTGCTTAGCGGAAGCAATTTTGCCTTCATTCTCCTTCTCCATCCCGCTCTTCCCCCTTTTTCATATCTGTCTTTCATCCTGGTAATGTACTACTAACGGTCGAATTTGTTTACATTCAACAAGTATGATTTTAAATACTTTAAGTTATTACCAGCTTTTTCATAGAGCTGGTTTCATTATTTCGAATTGTTTATATTGAATTTTTACATTCTGATTGATGTATTTTTTTATTGGACAAATTTTAGAGGCCACCACTAGAAAAATTAGAAATTGATTTAATGTCGGTGTTCGTGATTAATTCATTATATTGGATGTTACTGTGCACACATGGACAGAAACCAAAGGATAACGAGCTTCTACAAAATGAAATTGTTAGTTTTCTTTTTTTTTTTCTTATCAATCTTCAGCTGAAGTTGTAATGACTTCATCATCATTACTTATCTATAATCATGGAGATATATTTACTTCCCTTCTTTCTTTTTTCTTTTTCTTCGCAACTATTTCTTGCTATTCAATCGATTAGACTATATAATGATTAAAGGATGGATTGGCAACTTTTTTAGAATCGGACCAAAGAGTATATGGGACGATTGAAGCAGTTAGAAGAACGGAAAACAGCACCTTCTTTGAATCAACGAGCAGCGAGAAGCTTTGTGCGAAATGCTTTATGGGAACCGAAGCAGCAACAGCGATCAAACATGTCCGAAGTAAATGCTTATTTATTGCTCTATCGGGTATCACCATGGTGAAATTGCTTTAGATTAGTTTGGTGCACATTATATAGGTCGTATTTAACTAAATCAGAATAAAATCTGGCTATATATTCCAGTTAACAAGAAAAATTATGAGTTCTTTTGGATTTACTTCCACCTGTCGTGACTGTGATAAAAGTTTTTTTTTTACTTGAAGTAAGAATAAGGATTTTTTTTGGCAAAATATTTTCTTGCTTGGAATAAATGAAGATTTTTTTTGACAAAATATTTTCTTGCTTGGAATAAATGGAGTTCACCCCCTATATAATGTATGATTGTAAAAACTTTGAAAAATTTTTAAAATTTAGCTTTAATGATGCACTGTAAGCAGCGAATAATTATCATAGTATTTTCATTTTTTAATTTTCATAATTATATTTCAATATTAGCATTTGTATTAGGGAGATACGAATAAGAACGGTGAACGATTTGAAATGGAAAGTGGTGAGAATGAGTCAATTTCGTTGGAAGAGAATGAAATTGATGAAGATCAAATGGAGGAAGAAGATGATGTCCTTGTAAATTCACCCACAATGAAAAATGCTGCAAAGCGATCACCACAGAAAGCAAATATTACGATGACAGGAGGTACTCTTCCAAAAAAGAAACGGTTGTGATTTTTGATCTCATAACTGTCATATAATTGTAGTTGGCTCTTCCTTTAATTTTTTCATACAAAAGGATTTTTTTTAAAAATCACTAGAGTTGCTGAAATAAGATTTTTCGTGGATAAAAGTTAGTTTCGCCAATTATTCGTTTTAATTGCTTATTTAGTGACTGAGATTTGGAAAGCTTGTAAGATATCAGTATTTAAGCCGCTCGTAACATTTCATTTTTTTTAGCAGGGCTTATATTAAGATCGATGTATTATTTGTTAAAGAACAGTTGTCCATTGCTTTTTTGGAATAATTATGTGTTACTTCTTTCATAAAAATAAATATTTGGAAATAAGATTATTTGTTAGAATTTTGCATGTTAAAACTCTTCAGCATTGTGGCGCGGAAAATATTATTGATTTATAAATTTTTGTCAGAATGAAATTTTCATTGGGAAAATGACTAGAAAATATAGTGAGATTTACAATCAACCAAATTCGAATCGCTTGAAAATGTGATAATGAATTCCATCTTACAGCTAAGATTAGCACAGAGAAATTTAAAGAATTTTTTTTTTCGGTAAAATTTATACTGTTTGATGGTTGGAAATCGTTGAAATTCACTGAATTAAATTTCATCTAAGAGTTATTATTCATGAAACGCAACTAATAATTAACCATATTCAGTAACATTTTTAACAAAATGAGGCATACATACAAAAAAAAAAAAGATCACTCGAGGAAAAAAGGATCAAGAAGCAATTTTTTGTTATAATAATAATTGTTTAACATATAGCCAAATTTATTTTCATACCGTAATGCATAATTATGTAGTCGGAAAGCATTGTTATTTAAATATGGGGAAATCGAATGACAAAAGTATTTTCGTGTAAAAGTTGCTTTAGTTTTTGCTGTTATTTCATATTGTTTTTAAGCAATTTTTAAAATTAGTTTTTTAATTACATCGAAATATAATAGATTGGAAATAATAACTTTTGTCATTCTTCAATAAAATTAATTTTCTAAGAAAAAAAAAATATACATACATATGAGAAATGCATTTCCGTTACTCTGTTTCAAGGAATACTGCAAGCTACGAAATAGAATTAGCAGCAATAATACTGGTAGAAAGATATTACTAATTGAATAAATTTCATTTTGCATACAAATGCTGTTTTGCATTATTAACAAGCCTGGAAGACACTTGATCCCGGTTTCATTCATCTATTTGCGAACTTTAATACATCACCTGATTTGACTGTTTTTTTCTACTAGGAAGCGTTAATGCTTTGTAATTTAAATAATTTTATACAGCAAAAAAAAAAAAAAAAAAAAACAATTATAAATCTGCCAGTAAGTGAGTATGCAAAAGTAACAAAATTACTGTACAGAAAATATCAAAAATACTAATAAGCATAATAAATTAATTCATTTATGCAGTTAATTGAAATGGAATTTCATTTTATTACTAATAATGAAATATTGAATTTGTCGTATTCCAAATTCATTCTTATCATATTAGCAAGTTGCAAACCATATTATCCATAATTGATTGATAGTTTTATTTTTTTTGAATGCAGAAATGAAGGAAAAAAAAAATTTCATATTGTGAGATATATTCATCATGGTATATTGAGAAATATAGTGGAATTTAAAGATTTTTTATTTAATTCAGTATTTCTTATTTTAATAGGAAATGAATTAAATCATCTTCAAATTTATTATGAATGAAACTAAGAAAAAAAAGGATAAAAAAGGCTTGCAAAATAATGATATCAGCTCATTGTTTCATTTCGGTCAAACTTGTTTCACTATCTTTATGTACTGGTTCAGTACCGACTAGGCTTGAATTGTAATACAATTTGTACCAGCCAATTATTGGTTCAGGACCCAATTCTAAATCATCTAATCGAATTTGTACAATGCCCAAGAATGTTTTTCGTTCCATTCGACCATAATCAGCCATTACTGTGATCTAAATATCATTCGATGCTATAAAATTTATTGAATTTTAAATTGGTTTAAATTTTGAATCGATCGTTTCATCTATCCAATCGCGTTGAATCTATGTTTAGATTTGATAAACTTCTAATTATTTAGAGTTAACTAAATTGAGAGTAATCATTCAGAAAGATAAAAGATAATGTTGAAATGTTTGAAATTATTGATATTGCATTAATTTTAATCTAAATTATTAGAATAACCTGAAGTATTTTCTTTCGAGGTGTCTCGGAGAAAACGATATGTTGCTGAAATACTGGCGAATTGGTACGTCTTACTGTACGTGTTTTCGCTTTAGCTATACATTGTTTACCTTCCAATAGATATACTTTCACGTATGGAGCTAAAATTTAAAAATTTTAAAATTTTTATCGATTCATTTATGATAAAGCTAAAATTTTATATCGTAAATGAATCGATGAAAAGATCAAAGCATACCAATACTTATTTTATCAATAAATCAGCTACCAATTATTCAATATTCTTTTTTTAAAAATTTTTTCAGTAGTTTTGTAAAATTCCATTTTTTGGGACATTTTCAAATTCTTAAAATTTCAATTCCATGTTTTTTGTATTTTTGCGATAGCATAAGAAATCTTTTTGTTAAATCAACTTTTTAATTTGTTACATAAAAATGATTAAATATTTTACGATATGATAAAAATAGTCAAATACCTGGCATAGATTTCGAGCCTGATTTAACAGCAAGATTTTTAGCACAAATAATTTCAACATCAATGCCTGCTGCACCTGTTGCTATACCAATTTGTATTTCACCAAGTACTGGACTTGCTAAAACTTGTCGGCCCACAATCTAAGTAAACGATAATTCGTCCTTTGCTTATCAATTACTTCATCATAATCATATAGTAGTTGATAAGTGATAAGAATGTTAAGATGTCATTTTCTTGTACTAAAGACAAACAAAATAGATGGAAATGAAAGAATTGATTTTACCTGGCCGGGGCCTAAACTATCAACAAAAGTGTTCAATGGAGCATCAATTGAAATAGGTGCCAAGCTGAAATGTACATGAAATTTATACATCTGATTTAAACAAATTAAACTGCTCAATGATAATTTTCATTTGCAGTTTAAATTTTTGATTTATATTATAAAATCACTGATCAGTCATTTGTAATATTGTAAAATGACCTGACCTTTGGCCTATTCAATTTATTGGATATTTGATTTTGTTGTCCATTTTCGACTTAAACACGTACTTTTTTTTTTTTTTAAATTCATTCTATCAAAGTTCAATTTGTTTTTAATTGAGTAAATAAAATAAATATGAATAAATAAACTAACTGATCGCTATATGCTGATTCCGTTGATTCCTTTGAAGTTTGCTTCATAAACGGAGTTTGAAGATAATCACCTGGTACGGTTAAACCTTCTGGTATACCTACTTCTTCTGATCGTTGAAATCCTGTCCTTTTGCCTTCTCCAAAAAAATAACGAAAGCAATGATAGAAATAATTTTGAAATATTTTCGAAATTTGAAAAAAATAGATATGACTTATTCAAATTAATTGATAATTGGTAAGTTGGTAAATACAAAAAGTATACTAAAACTATGACGATATATAATTCCTTCTAAAGATCAAAGAACATATGGAAGTTGATATGAAAATTCGGTCAGGATCGTTCTCAAATTATGATAAACTATAATCTATCATTTAGATTTCTCCGAATATATTTATCAAAGCACCAATCGCTTATCAAAATATCAGTCAACTTACCAACTGGAGCATTTCTACCCGGAATAAGCCTTGTCATCAAACTTTTTTTGCGTTCTTTAGCAGTTATTGTAATATTTCCTTTAGCCATTACAGAATCACTTATAGCTCCTTCTTCGATGTATTCTTCAACGTTATCATCCAATTGTTGATGATTTATACTTACCTGTTCATTTTCACCATTTGTCATACGTCGTGATGTTTGCCTTGACAAAAATAAAGAAAAGGAAAATAATTATTTTTGGATTTAAAATTGAATTTTGAAATTTCGAATTTACAATATTTTAAGTTTTTAATCGTTTAAACTGTCCATTTATATGAATAACAATGATCACAATTTAATACTAAATCTAATATATAAATATAAGGCATAAAAATTATTCAAGATATCTTGTAGTGGATTTTAATTTTGATGAAATGACACTTCCAAATAAAATATCTTCTGGAAAAATAAATACGTGAAATTCTAAACAATTCATGTTTTCTCCGTATGCACTACGTGAAATTCCGAAAAATTCACAGTTTTATACGTGAATATTCAAAAATATCATACCTTGCAGGCATACTCTGTGCTGAATGTATACTTAAAGTTTCCGATCCATCACTTCCGTATCCTTGTTGTTGTTCATGCATTGCTTCTAATCTTAATCGTTCATTGGGTAATCGTGGATCTCGAGGAAACCTTGTTAGCGATTGTGCTGCATCTAAACGATCGAGAATTTTTCCAAATTTGATCAAACTTTTTCGAGAATGTTAGCGAGAAATAATATGTCAATAAAACTTAATTAAAAAAATTTAATTTGAAAAAGAAACCTGAATGTGGAGCAGTTATTTGTTGTCCATCATCTTCGTCTGTAGCCCATGGAGCTGATGGCAAATTTCGATTATAACTTCGCATATCTGCTACTAAAAAGTGAACAAAAGTTTATTGGCATGAAAAAAGTAAAAAAAAAAAACTTTTAAAAGAAATTAGAATTTAGTAAATAATCCTACGAACAGCAGCTGTACTTCATATTTTATGAAATACTTAAAAGTTCAAATTTCAAGATATTGCAAGTGATAGTTTATCAAATACTTAAAAATTCAAAATGAATTCTTAGTTATTAATTTTAATTCTAAAAAAGAGTTCATTTATTACGAAATTTCATGATACATGATGAAAAATTGATAACTCGATGAAGATTACCATCATTTTTGATCTATTTCAGGAAAAGGAAACATAATCTTTTCAAATATTAAGTATTTGTTGCTATCAAGTGATATGCTACAGTGAATAATCCGAAAGTTACAATTAATTAATCTTAAATTAACAAATTTCAAAATGCTGTTATCCTAGAAAAAGTTAATTATTTGTGCCACATAGGTTTTTTCTAACTCTCGATAGATGCTAAATCATCTGATAAACTATCACTTGTAATATCTTGAATAATCACAAGTATTGAACATAGTTACATGGACGCATCGCGGTAGCAGATCGCGGTCTTCGTTCGCGATGCGAATAGCGAACAGGTATACGATTACTGTAACCATGATCGGATAAATATCCTGATGGATAGCTTACTGTCCAATCTTCTTCAATTCGTGTTCCGCTCCGATCATACGTCCGTGATCGACGTAATTCATAATTTGGATGCATCAAATGTTGCTATAAATTATAATTAATTAAAGTTTCTCAAAATATTTATTGCTGGAAGTTTATTTTAAGTAAGAATTTGAATTGTTACTATTCAAAAATTAAATGATATTACATGAATTATCAAAAAATATTATATGATTTATTTTATGAATTATTAATGAATATAAAAATTACCAATCTTCAAACTTTTTTTTTTTTAATGATTAAAAGACAAAGAATAAATAAATTATGTGAAAATTCAGAAACGAAATGAATTTTCTACAGAATTAAAGAAAAATTAAAATAGAATCAAACATTCGTTCAAGGAAAAAGCAAAATGATAATAATTCAAAGAAACAAATGAAAAAAAAAGCGAAATAACAGATAGAATGATAAATTTGTAGATGTCGAAGTCAAACTGGAATATTCATCGATTTATTATTTTCTTTGTTTTCGATATACTTCAGGAATTTCCCGAAATTTTCAATCCCATCAAAATATTCAACTTACTTTTTTTAAAAATTCCAATACCAAACATAAAATGTTTCTTTTCTTTTCTTTGTTAAACGATGTATTTCTTAGACTTTTCACGCAAATTTTCTTTTTTATTTTTCAGTCCAAGCGAATTTGATATGACTAAATTAGCAAATGATAAAAAAAAAATAGTTAGTCTTCATAAAACGAGACAGATTATTTTAATCATTTCTTTAAATTTACTCAGAAGATGAATGATTCACTTCAAAATTTCTTCCTGAACAATAAATTTAACAAAAAAAGACGATAACTTTGGATTTTCTGATGAGAATTTAACGATGACTGGTTAAGAATAATCTATCAGTATAATGCGATACACACTCTTTTTTTTTCATTATTTAATTAGTAATTAATCGTACGAAATATGATATGATTGAATTAACTTTCATTTGTTGGATTTTTGATTTTGTTTGTTAAAGTCTATCCTCATTAATGAACGATTTATTCTAAAATTTTCCTTGAAAAACAGATTTAAAAGAAAAAAATTCTATTTCTTTATATTTTTATGAAAACCTAACAACGATTAATTATGACATTTATGACATATACAATTTTTCATTTTAATTAGTAATTAATCGTACGAAATATGATATGATTGAATTAACTTTCATTTGTTGGATTTTTGATTTTGTTTGTTAAAGTCTATCCTCATTAATGAACGATTTATTCTAAAATTTTCCTTGAAAAACAGATTTAGAAAAAAGAATTCTATTTCTTTATATTTTTATGAAAATATAACAACAATTAATTATGTCATATACAATTTTTCACTTTCATTTATAATTTACTTAATGAATATTTGAATTTAAAATGCTACCTGTAGTGATCCAGGTTGATAGACATCATAAGCAGCGATGGGATAATCAACCGCTGAAAATTATAATAATGAAATTAATAAGTAATTCTTTTGTTTACGTACGTAAAGAAATGATTATGCAAACCTCGTTGTTGACGAGTATTCGGATAATGTCCCATTTCACTTAGTGAACGTGTAGATGCGTGATAAATATTGAGACGACGTTTTTGTAACTTCTGAAAATTACTATCAATTATAGAAATTCTTTATTAGGATCATTCTCTGAAATTTTTCGTGTTTTTGAATTATGAATTTTCAAAATATTTTTGCTTTTAACCTGTTAATTCATTGAATTCAATTTTTTAAAAATTTTGAAGAGAAAAATAAAATGAAATGAAATTAGAATAAAATTGACCGCTCTAAGCGGATTATCTTCATCCATATCGACCAAAGTATACAAGAATGGTTCATCATCTAATTGGGCAATCGCAAAATCGATCAGCACTTCACCCATAAATGAATTCGTTTCATACTGATCATAATCCCATACAGTCACCTTAAAATATAATTCAAATAATTAGCAGAAATTTTGACACAATTACGACAAATTAATTAATTTTTTCGCTATTTAAAGTCTAATATTTTCTATAAATTGAAAATGATCAATTTTTCTTTATTTCTATTCTGATAATATAGTTATAAATATCCTCAATATAGTATGATTTGAAAGATTGCAAAATCTTTAGAAGCAGTAAAATAAGGATTCATTTATGTTTACATTATAATAATTTTGTTTCTAATTAAAATTTACAAATCAAATAATTTTAATTGGAATCATCTATCATTCACATGATTTTTTTTTTTTTGCATATATTATTGAATTTGGTAAAATTCATAGTTAAAAATATTCGTTTAGGAAGGACTGTTAATTACATAATAGATTAAAGAATATGAAGAAATTATCATTCTTATATTGTTTATAATTTGTGTATTTATGAAGGAAACAAACTTTTCGAAATTCTATTTCCTTTTAAAATTAAAACAATAAAACGTATATAATAGTTTTTCCTTTTTTTTTTGCGATTTAAATTATTTGCAGAAGTTGAGAATGTAAAAAATTTTGAAATAAATAAAAATTAGAATTTATAAAAGCGTCAAAATGATTTTTATCTACCAAATGATATTTATAAAAAATTTACCAAATATTTCCAATATACTATCATCACTTAAAAGTATGATAAGTTGGAAATTTTTATAGCAATTAGAATTATTGCAATTAACGACAAAAGCATTTTGTTCGTTTGTTTATAGCCATTTTCCATTGTAATTTAAAATATAAAGCGAACGATTAAAATATACATTATAGAAAATGTAATTTTTTTTTTAAATTAAGAAATAATGTAAAAAAAAAAAAAAATTAAATAAAACTTTGGAAAGTTTTCACCTCCAGAACACGCTCCATCAACATAGATTTAGTAAGTCCGTTATAGTAAAATGGTTCATTCCAAATCGGATTGCATGTTTCCACCAATACTGCAGATTGTCGACGACTTCTTTCACTTCGATCCGGAAGAAGAAATAATTTGATGTACGGATTACGCGCGGCACCATCCGGTCGAGGTGGTAAATCTATTGCATGTCTGATCGTAACAACAAGTTGTCTTTCCGCAGCACCGTAATATAAGGAAATCTAAAATAAAATACGGATTTGTCATTTAAAAATAAAAATTTGCGAAATTTTAAAAATCTCTATAGTTGCAGTAAAATGTGAATTTCGCATATGACATACATTAATTCAACGCGAATCGATTCCATGTTGAAGAAATTCGCGAAATTTCTTTCTAAAAGATTCTCAAATTTTTTTTCTCCTTTTCTTTTTTCATCTCCTCTCTAAATTCCTTTCAGAAAAAAAGCTTTCTCCGAAATAGCATAACGATAATTTACCTCAATTTGTCCAAAAATTTGTCCTCTTCCAAACTGTCTTCCACAAAATTCATCTGATGTAATCACTCTCGATGGACCTAAAACTTTTCATATTGTTTTTTTCTATGCAATAAAATCTTATCATTTTATATGAATAAATTATAATAGAAAGATTGATCAATTCGAAAGTGATGTGATTAATTCTTGAAGATACTAATCAGCCTGAAATGTCTTTCACGTTTCCAAATACTATGGAAGAGAAAATTTTTTCCTTACAAGAATTTCAAACACAAATAACTAAAAATCGATGAAATTTAATTAATAACTGCACCAGACATTCAATTTGGTGTAATTTTGTCTAATTAAAAATCTTTTTTTTAAAAAAAAAAAAAAAAAAAAGAAAAAGCTCAACTATAATACATTCAATAGAATTGCAAAATCGACTTTCTTGATAAATTTTGATAAAATTAGTTGGATTAAATTAGATTATTTGATATAAATATCTATTGATTATTTAACAAAATTGAAATATAATGAATAAATCATTAGTATCGATGTTAATTTATTAATACCACAATTATGATAGTTATTTTTCATACTGAAAATAAGTTTAACTTTATTTTTTATATCGTAATTCCATTTTTTATACATTTTTTAAAAATATATTTATATCGAATTACCGAAAATATCAAAATACTAATTACCAGCAGCATTGTATAACGACGGATCGGTTGCTTTACGTATCAACGCAGAATTATAATTCGAAGGTATATTAATAAAAGGTTGCATATGCGGTGAAATCGTTTCGGATTGTGAATGCGGTAAACCAGCTGATTCAAATGAATTGCTCAGATAAAAATCACCGATTTCTGATCTTCCTGCATTTAATGCGAATTTCCATGAAATTATCGATTGATAAGAGATAAAAAATTAATTATACAAATAAAATCATTGAATTAATTAAATTAAAACTATTCAACAAAAATGCGAAAAGGAATAGATGTAAAGATAAATATAAATTTTTTATTGTAAATTCCAAAGAAAAAAAATTCTAATTTTTCTTATAAAGTTTAAATAGTTGAATGAAAATATGGTGAAAATATTTCATATTACAAATTCATATATTTCATTTTTAAGATTGATTTTAAATTTTAACTTTATTTTGAACTTTTACACCATCAACTTGCTATTTAATAAATAATCAAGAAAAAATTTCTTCTTTTATTTTAAGATTTTCACTTGCAAAAACTAATCTCTAATAATTTTTTTTATCTTTTTAAATTATTACCAAAATCAGAAATGATGAATTATGATAGCATATTGTCTTAAATCTTATGTAATAGTTTTGCAAATTTATTTCAAATGATAATCATTAGAATCTATTCTTGAGAAAAAATAATTTTTTTTCTTAGCAATTAATAATAGAATAAAAAAATTAATTAAATTTCATCATTATAATATTCTTCTTTTTCTAATTTTTTAAACAAATTCCTACTAGCACTTATATATAATTTAAATTATAATTATCTATTTCCCTTTTTTGTTTTTCTTCAAAAAAAAAAAGAATTTTTATTTTAAATAAAATTTTTCCATTCGTTTTAATTTATTTATATAATTGTAATTACTAACCGTTTGGTAGAAATGCTGGGTTCGGTAACATTCGTTGTACATTCAAAAAATCATCACCACCCGGTGCACTATAAACAACAAGAAAAAATCAATGAAGAATTTTTCATATGCAAAAAAAAAAAAAAGAAAAAAGAAAAAACGATATAAATGTTTATAATTAAAAAAAAAAAAAAACTTTTTTTGTTATTAAAAAAAGAGAGAAAATTTAATAGTTTGTTGAAAAGATAAAAATGAATGTTATACTTTTGTTTTTTTTACTCTCCTTAATGCTTTTATTTAAAAGGACTTTTCGTTTCATGAATTGCAAATTCTCGATAATGAAATATCGATTTTTTTTTCTTTAATATAAAATCCCGCCTTTTTCTCCGTTCTCGTTTACTCGACTTATTTTAGCACATTTAATTTGCATAGATATATCTATCAATGGTGTTAAATGATTTCGTGAAAAGATGAAAGAGGTGGAAACACTATTCATTTTAATTGTAAATGTATGATAAAATTCATTTTAGGATAATATCTATGCATTTAAACAACCTAATTAAGCATTTTAAAATGGGTTTTTTTTTTTTTAATTATTTATATTACCATATACACATTCATACATATACATTATATAAGCTGTCGTTCAAATGTCAATACTTGTTTACATAAATAATTAAAAAAAAAAAAAGTTTTGTATGTTTTTGTTTGCATTAATATGTTATCTATTATTTAAATAAATGATTAAAAGAATTTTTGTATTTTTTTGCCTATAGTAATATGTTATTAATTATTTAAATAAATGATTAAAAGAACTTTTAAATAAATGATTATAGGTACATCTTTTCGTTTAATATAAATTAATCAATTCTGTGAATTATAAAATACCGACTTCATTATTTTTATATAGATAAGATTGATGCTAATTAAATATTATAAAATGGATGTATTGAAGATAAAAAGTAGCTAAATTTAATAAAGTCTGATAAAAAAATAATGACAGATAATTTATAGTAATCAAATTTGGAATCAACATAATTATAGTTATGATAGAACAATAATTCTGCTAGGAATGATAAGATCAAAATTGATTTGATAATGAAAAAAAAAATTTTTAATCAATTTGGAAAAATAAATTTATCAGGATATGTCGAGTAATGATTTTTTTTCCATTTTTCATGCATAATTTCAATCCTAAATAAGTTTGAAAATTCAATTACTTTATTGGACGTGAAACGATCAGTTCAACTTGTGTATCATTCCTTGATGAATTAATAGTATCATAAACTTGATCAAATGTAGCATTTTGTAATTGACGACCATTCCATTCTAAGACTTCATCACCTGAGAAAATTATCTCACTTTTTCTTTCATTTTATTCTATTCATTTCATAGCTTTTAATTTAAAAAACAAAAAAACAAAAAAAGAATTGACTATTGGTTATTGGTAACTAATAAATGAATAAATAATAAGGATGATCGATATTTTTTTATTTTATTACTATCCCGCCATTTTTATTCCTATAATTCATTCAAATTTTTTTATTCAAAAAAGATATTTTTTTTCTTAATAATTTTCATTTTTCCAAAAAATTTGTTACAAAATATTTGAAATAATTAATCATTTGAAAAATATAGGATAATTGTTCAAATTGAAAAAAAAAAAAGAAAAAGAAAATCCATAAAATATTCACAAGATACACCTCTTCGAAGACGACCAACTGTATCAGCAACAGATCCAGGTTTTACTTGTGTAATAAATGCGCCTAAGCGACCGGTATCTGATCGTCGACCTCCAACAACCTTAAAATAATTTAATTAAAATAAATTACTCATAATATGAAATAAAAACAAAATAATCAATAAAGCTATTTCTCATAAGAAATAAAAATTTCCGGTACTTCTGGTTTGCAATACAGTAATGAAAATATTGATTATAACTCAATATTAGTCCAACCACTCTTTCTCATACAATGCCTATTCTCGGCCTATCAGAAGCATTTCGAGAGCAAAACATTAATTATGGAGAGAAATGGTTAAAATCGATCCTAGTCTCTTTCTTTTCCTTCTTGTTTGAAAATGAAGCAAAATTTGATAAATGATTAATCTTAACGATTACTAAATCTCATGGATTCCCAATTCTATGAATTGAAATAAACAATTTCTTGATTCAAATCACATTTTAAATTTAATTAGCCTAAAAAATTTGATACCAATCAAACTTTTTTTTCCATGTTTCAAAATAAAAAAAAAAAAGCAGTTTATTGATCTGTCTAGTAATAGAAATATAAACTGTTATCATTATATCATATTATTGATTAGCATTTGGACGATTTTATCAGCATTTATATGAATAAATAAAAGTGTTAATAAAATAAACAGATTATTTTTCTTAAATATAAAATTATTATTTGAAACTTGAAAAATTCCTGAAAAAATATATTAATAAATTTTTATCTGATAAAAAGTAATTTTCCCCATTTTTATTAACTCATATTTGAAGGAAAAATTTCCTCCCTTTCCATATATGATCTGTAATTATTCTGCTTAATTGATGAGTTTTAATTGTTTTTTTTTAAAAAAATATACATATGCATTTCGATGTTATATTTATTATGCATAAATATTTCCATTTTTATGCGTACAAGTATGCAAATATGAGTGCTTCCTGTAACGATTGTATGTCATATTTTTGTTTATGTTATAAAAAGAAATGAAAAAGGAATAATAATTAGATATAAATTAGTTGTAAGACTTAATAAATTTGTTTAAATTTCTTAATTGATTGAAACTTTTATCTTCATTAGTTTCTGTTTAATTAAACAACATAATAGGTCTATCTTTTCTTCATTTTTTTTGGCATAAGAGGGAATGATTAATTTAAAATTGCCCTTTCTATAATTTTCGTGTCATGTTGTCATAAAAAAAAAAATTTTCTTCCGGGTGCAAACTTCCAAATCATCTATTTTTAGCTTTAGCTAAATTATTACAAAATTGATAGTAGGAATGATATTAGTATAATCAATTAAATTGTGTTATAATGCTGTGGCAAACCGGAAAGCATCCCGAAACAATTTCGCAGCTTGGTAATATCATTTTGGTATTGTGGATATTATTTTAATTAAACTTATTTAATTCATTCATTGAAAATGATTAAATAGCTTTAACTTGAAATATAATGTCTGAAATATTATGTATAAATAAAAAGTCAATTTCTCCACCTATACTAAATTTCAATATTATAATTTCAAGAATTAGTTTAATTTTCAATCAAATTCAAATTTAAAAATTATAACATTCATTTCGATATGTATTTAAAAATTAGTTTTCGATCAATTTTTGTTCGAACACGACTAACAAAAAGCAGAGCATCCAAAAACAAAAATATTTTCAAATTTTCAAATCATTAATTATTCTTAATAAAAGTATATAGTTTTTTTTTTCGATTTTTTTTTCTTTTTTTTTAAATAAAAATAACTCAAAAGAAGAATTTAAAAGTGAAATTTTAATAAGATTATTTCATTTTTTCTTTTTTTTATTCAAATTTTTACTTAATTTCCTTTCTTTTTTTCTCCTATCTAATCTTCATGATTTTCTAACTTTTAGAACTTCTTCAATTATTAGAGAAAAATTAATTATATTATTAAAAATAAAACGAAACCTTTAAGCCAAGATCTCCTTGTGTACCATTTCCTTTATGTAAAATCATATGACCGATCAGACGATGTTGATCTGCTGATGGTTGCCAAGTTACAGGATGCTTAAATTTTTGTATATTTTTCTAAGGAAAAAAATAATATTGTAAATTTATATATACAAAATTATTAAACAAATCCTAAAACAAACAATTTATTACAAAAAATCAATTATATATTCGTTGAATTGTTTGTTTGTAATAATAATGTGAAATATTTTAAAGAATTATTAATTTCATTTAAATTAAGTTCTTCTCCTTTTATATCTGTAAGATTATTGAATGGATTTAAAAAAAAAAACTGTTCTATTAAAAAATGAAAACATATTTGTTAAATTGCTTATGTTTTCCTTAAAATAATTTAAAATTCTCATTAAACATACAGAAAGATAGGTGCGTATTTTAGCTGCAAGTATATCACCAGGTAAAATAGTTGATTGTACCATAGGTACATTCATCACTTCGTTGCTACGTTGAAATTTACGATTTGAATCGGAGCCAACTAAAAAAAAAAAAGAAAACAAATAGACAAACAAAATGATTGAAATAACTTTTATGCTTAAGATTTTAATAGAAAATATGATAATATTAATAATTCTTTCCTTGGAAATTTTTAAATTAATTACACCATAGTTTATGCTAATGTTTTGTACTTATTAATACTTAATTTTTTCTTGAAATATTTAAAAAATATTTTTTTTAAAAAGTTTCAATTTTAAACTATTTAATTAAAGAAATCCTTCAATCATTTATTGTTTGTCCAATCAGGTTGGAAATAAAATTAATAAAGGATATATATAACTAAAATAATTAAGCATATCTTGCATGAATTATTAATCATTGATATAAATGATCATATTAAAACTTACTTCGAAAAAGATATATCTATTAAAATTGATAAATTTATAGCTATTTGCAGTCTATAAATTAATGAAATATACAATAATAAGAAGAGAACTAAATTGTGATAATTTATAAATGACGAAGTTTACAGAAGATAAATAAAAATAGGTCAAACAATAATTTGTCGGATAAAATGGTTCAAATGATCAACAAGATCACTCAGCTAATTATTACTATTTCACTAATCAATAATACTATTAAATTATTCTAAATTTTTTAAAATAAATTCATGCAAAACCTATCGTTGCAATACAACAGTTAATACTATTGATAACATGTAAGATTTATGATATTAGTTCTTTGATATTACGAAATTTTACCGATATGATAATTTTTTTCCTATAATATTAGAAAATAACATTTCATGATCGCTTAATTACTAATATTTTCTAAGTTGTAATGCAAAACATTTAAGTTAAATTTTATAAAAAAATCGGATTAAAAAAAAAAAGAGAGGGAGAAATAGCAGATGTGATCAAATAAAATAAAAATTTTGTTTTTTTTCCGTTTAAAAAATCAGAAAATAAGGAACTAAATTTTATAAAATTTTCCATTGAAAAAAGAAAGATTAAAAACATGATCATATAATGGTATTTTTTTCTTCCTTTAAAAAAAATGTTGAACGAAAATGAAACAGGTCAAATTGCAGAAAGTAGAAAAATGTGAAATGGAACATATGTATCTGAAACACCTTAGAGAAATTCACAAATTGAAGTTGACAAAATGATCACAAACATTACAACAAAAATTTGTGGAACATCATTTACTTCGGAAAAAATAAAAAATAAAAAGCTTTCATATTCTAAAATGGTTTTACTTATAAAGTAGAGGATTTTCACGAAGAGAAAGAAAGGAGGAAAAAAAGCTTTTGAATTGATGAGAAATTAAAGAGAATAAACACGTCAACCATGATTTAGTTGCCATCAATTCATTTTCTCTTTAATTATTTAATTAAGCCTTAGCTAACATTATTATGCTTAACATATCAGCATTTTTCTCGACTACATTTTTGAGATAAACAAAGTGCCAGAAGACATTACATATGTAAAATGCAATATAATGAATTTGAGAATTTTAAGAAATAGAAAGTAAATTGAATAGAATGGATTATGAATTAATTATAATCTCTTAGAGAAGATTTTTAATGTCTAGTCATATTTGATATAAAAGATAATCTCGAAACAATCAATGGAAAAGCCAAAAATTATCATTTTGATGGTTATTTTAATAATTTTGATGAAATAATTTCAGAAATATTTCTTTTTTTTTTCAAAAGTATACTAATTGCAAATAAAAATTTAGCATATATATATGTATAGATATATATATTTCAGATTTATTTTATTTGATTTGCTTGATCTTTCAAAAAATTTCCTCTCAGAACTAATAATACCAATTTTTAAAGTTTCCCAAATTTTTTAGAAATCGTTCATAACTTAGTGTTTGCCAAATCATCTTTATTCTCAAATAGATATCAAATCTACTAGGCTTTTATTAATTTGTCATTTTCGTTAATGGAATAAAAAAATATGCAGTGAATGTTTTAATAAGTTTCTTCTAATAAATTAATTCCAATAAGTTTTATTTTCTAATAAGGAAATTGTAAAAATTTTTAAATTTTCAAGAAAGTATCAATATTATTCAGATTTACTCACAAAAGCAAAATTGAAGAAAAAAAAAAAGGATAACATTGAACTTTCATGATCTCAAAATAGCATGTACAATAAAGTTTCAATATGTAAATTAATAAAAACAATGGTTTTGAAAAAGAAAATGTCCGAAAAAACTTGATAATAAAAACTAACATTTATGTGCACTCCGCATTTTCTGTGGGCCATAAATATACCTTAGAATATCTGAAAAAATTATTTTTTAATATCACTGTAATACGATTATATTGAAACTTATTGCTACGAAATTCGAATAATTATTTAATGAATTTCTAATTTTAGCATTTTTAATATAAATGAAACCTTTTTCAGAACTAATTTCTGCATTAATTCGTGATGCTATTTCTTCATTATTACTATGTGATGTTGATGGCAATTCATCCTCGGATGAAGACATCGAATGAAGTTGCCTATAAATAAATGATTAACTTTTTTATTCAAGATGATCATACTCTTCTTCATGCATTTGAACTTGTTCAAAATTGAATTAAATTATTAGAAAATTTGAGACATATTTGTAATTCAAAGAGTTTATCAATTTATTCGTTCAATTTTCAATCTAAAAATATATATATATTTAAGTTTATTGCTTTTGATCTATATATATTTAAATAAAAGTATTAAATAAAATGTATTAAAAATAGATATGTAAGAAAAAAAAAAACATGAAATGCCCATTGTTGCTATCGACACAATGCTGCAATTCTTCACTGATTGTTTTGAGATTTTGATACATTTTATTCAAATAGATGCTTATATCTATTTCGATATATCCTTTTTTTTTTTTTCTGTCAACCTTTTATAGCCAAAATTAAGAGGAAGGATCGAGTTTATTGACCAGTTTATTGACTCCTACTTTCTGTAATAAAGTGAGAAGTCAACCAACATAGGGCGAAATGCTCGAGGAGGAGGAACCCAAAGGATTTAAATGGTCAAGATTTCGGAGCCTGAGTCAGTTTTAGTCACATAGTTCGATGGTAGCAGGAGTCCAAATTCAAGTTCAATCAGAAGTCAATTTCTACTGCGTGCCGACACGTAAAGGCATTAAAATTAACTACAAATATGTGTGTCCAACATGTCCAGCTGATCAATCAGTTGGAATATTCTCACAACAATTGCTGAAAATTGGGAAAGAAAAGATGCCGATTGATCCGACCACAGGACGAATTTCACTGCCTCATTAATAACATCAAAAGAAGAATTGATTAAGAAAGTATATCCCGATAATCAAAGTAATTATAAGAACCACAAATGCTGAGTGAATGAGTCATTTTTGCGACCAAGAACAAAGACGTCGATGAATTTAACAATATTATCTCTTTAACATTCAAAACAAGCAGTCACATACAAGTCTGTCAACACTGTTGTGGAAGCAGATGAAGTGGTTAATTATTCAACAAAATTTTTGAATTCACTCGATCTGCCAGGGTTGCTACTGCACGTAGTACAATTGAAAATCGGCGTGCCAGTTATTCTGTTGCGAAATATCAATCAGCCAAAACTTTAAAACAGCAAGCGGTTTGCAGCAAAAAGATTAATGAACGACAGCGACAGCATTCATAGAAGCAACAATTTTGGCAAGAGGTAACAATAACAATAACAAAAAGTCAAAAAAATACCAAATTATTATTTTATTTTATTTTATTTTTCTACTTTATATAAGATGCAACATTCAAGAGATCGAATATTTGTGATTTGAAGATCCTCATTCCTCTCATCCCTATGATTCTAACGGATATGCCATTTTAATTTAAGAGATTGTAATTCCAAATTCAATTCGCGTTTGCATTCACTATCAACAAAGCTCACAACCGATCTTTAGAATTGTACGGATCATGGGAGAAACAATCCGTCTGTTGTTTCTCACATGGAAAATTATACGTTGCATGTTCTAGATTCCGCAAACCAGACAGTCTGTACATCTACACAGACAATGGAACAACAAAAGATATTGTATACCCACAAGTATTGCAAAATTAAACATGTAAACATGCGACTTCTCCTTTCTTTTCCAGTTAATTAAATTGAGCCAAAACAATGCATGTATATAAAAATTGTTTAAAATCATGCGCTTATTCGAATGCAAAGTTGTGTTAAAATTTAAAACAGTCGGTAGGAACTTGCAGAAATTTAAGATTTTAAACAAACAAACACATTTTTTATTTATATAGACTAGTTGGACCCGGCTAGGCGTTGCCACGGCAACTGTGGGCAGGTCAATTTAAGCTGAATAAATTTAACATTGCGAAATGAATTTTTCAATGAATCATTGCGATAGCTGTTGTTTAACTTATCTATTAACAACGAAGGTCAAAGTTCTAAGTAAGACTTTTATGAATTAACATGTATTATTCTGTTTTCTTCAGTTCACAGAACTCATCAAGTTGCTCGCTTAATTTTCAGTTTATTGCTATTTAATGATTAATAATTTTAACATTATGGGAATAAATTTTTAAAAGAATCATTGTGATAACTGTTATTTAATTTCTTACTAATAGCAGAGGTCAAAATTCTAGGTTAGAACTTTTAAAATCAGTGTTTATTCTATCGGCTGTCTGAAAATTTCCGCGTTATCTCTTGCGGCGTTCAGATATTGCTGCTATCAATTGTATCAATGGGATTATTCAAATTTTAATGAATCAAAATTATTCGTAAAAAATGATGAACAATTAATAAGATTTGTTTTAAATTTACTAATAAATTCTCAAATTTATCAAGATCTCTCAAGTTCAATCTGAATATTTCGAAATAAACAAGTAAAATATAAAGCAATGAGCACTGAATAAATAAATCTAACCTTGGAAGTCTTGATTTCCGTCTTCCTGTTGAAAACATGTTGTTCGTTGCTGGTGGTAATGGATGAACTTGCTGCTAAAAAAAATTTCACATGAATTTTTAAATGAAATTTCTTCCTAAATGTTTTTTGGAAATCTGATCAATATGCGTTGCTTCATATTTCATTTCATCGCCAAATAATTAACATACCTCAGATCGCACAGGTGTAGTAATTTGTTTTGAATCGGTTTGACGGATTGCACGTGAACGTCGTGATTCGGCACCACCTCCTGAGTTCACATTAACAACAACAGTTGAACATGCATTTCTGAAAAAAAATAAATAAATAAATAAAAGTGTTTCCAAATATTCTTTGCAACCTTCAAAGATTCTCGAAATAAACCATTTTCTTCAGTATTTTTTGGAACGGTTAGTTTAATATAAAATGAAAAATAAGCGACTGAATAATATCATAGCGGGAATATTGATTGAATTCTCGATAAAATCTAATTCATATATAATGAGTAAATGTTTTTCTATTTGAACATTTTGAAGACTAATCTAATTATTTATGTTTAATTAAATGATCCAGTATTTTCTGAATGAAGTTATGGTAGATCAAATTTGATGCCGTTCGAAACAAATACTATCATTTCCGACATTGAATTTGATGATTTATATAAAAATATTTGTCTTAAATACGATTTAAATCGATTGTGACAATGTCTAAGACTTGAATTTTGATTAGGAATACTGCAGTGATTACATTCAATGATTTATTTTATTCACTTGAGAATACTTCTGATCCTAAAGATTTATTGATGATTAATAACATTATTTTCTCATTAGCAATTATAATTAGGAAATAATGTCTGATTGCATCATTGTCTTATAGTATCACTGCTAAACCAAGCAGAAAATGACAAGATCTGATAAGATCATAGTTTCATTTAATTACAATGATTATAATTATAGGGCAGTTATCATCGTATACATCAGTCATCTTACTTAATGAAAATATAATTATACGAATTTTGAAATTAAGAATTATTACACAGAAAAAAAGAAAAAAAAAATGAATAAAAATAAATTATGGAAAAAAGATTGGAATACTTTTGAGGAAGTTAAGTTTCACATTCATTCATTTTAATTTCATTTTTTCCATCACCAACATTGTTATTTTCAATAATAATAATAATAGTATAGAAATATAAATAATATTATCAGGAACAATATTTTTTGCTGAAAATAAGAATATGATAAATTTGATAAAGCTATATATCATATCAAATGTGTATTAATGATTTGTTAATGGAAACTAAACAACGAAAAAATTAAAAAACAAAAATAAAACAAATAACAATGAATCATTTGGATATTTGAAAAAGTGAATAAAAATGAAAGATGATAAGAGTAAATTGAAATTAGATCAAATTGATTTATAAAGAATTTCTGAGAAAATGAAATGCTATCTGAATGAATATCTGCATAAATGAAATTTGATCATAAATTTTTTTATATAGTTATTTTTTCATTTTAATGATCTTTTGTAATTGATACAATGAGTGCAATTATTTTTTTGTTTCCACTTTTATTTAAAAGCAAGAAATAAAAAATTGCGTGCACGCAAAATTTCATTTCCATCTTTTAATGAAAAAAAAAAAAAAAGAAAAAAAAAAAGAAAGAGATGAAGAAAGAAAAAAGTATTTATATTCATAAAATTTCATTTTCATTGTCACTTTTCTATTTTTGACTTAGAAAAACATAACGCACAAAAAATTTCATTTCGACTGTCTAATTTTATTTAAAAATATAACAAAATGCATATATTTATGCATTCATACAAGCATGGGAAATGATTCTGCCAATTTTTTAAGTAGAAAAAATTTGTTGGAAATGATTTTTGAGCCATTAAAAATTAAACTGAAAAAGATGAAAACTGATAAAAAATAAAAATTGATTAAAAGGGGCAAACCGATTGGAAAATTTAACAAAAATGATTTTTGAACTACTGAAAATTAAAACTGAAATGATGAAAACTGGTTCAGAATATATTAAAAATATATTTGAATATATTAAAAATAATTCAAATAGCTATGAAATTTATCATTTTCTCCACCATTTTATTTTATTTGCGGAAAAAATTTGATAACAGTTACAATAATATGATACTTTGGAATTCTACAAGTGTCACTTAGACGAAAAACCAGAAACAAGTAGGATATCATATTCTGCTTTTCATATCTTAAGATATGAAAGACGTTAATTTAAGCGAAATAATTTGTGATTGTAAATCTCATTTCGATCAGTTAGGAATGGTAATATTTAAATTTTCGGAAAACAAATATATAATTATACGATCTATGCCAAAACTTTTTTTAATTGTTGTATGTCTCAAATAAAGTTTTTGTGTGATCGTAAATGCATTTGAACTGTTTAAATTATCGAGAAAAATGTAATTCCAAGGGATTTTCCAAACTTCGGTCACTGAGGGTAAAAAAAGATCAAAAAAGTACGAAATAAAGGCAAAAAAACTTTCCAGAAAAAAAATTTCACTAACTTGACAAGTGATTTCTTGATTTTTTTAACCTTAAACATTGTGATAGCTTATCAGTATTTCATTGAAAAATGATAAATGTGATCAAAAACTTACAAATGATTATATTTTTTGATATTTCGCATGAAAAGTTAAAATAATTAATTATAACTTTTCATATAAAAAAAGAATCTTGGTAATAAGAATGATAATAATTTTGATAATAATAACGGTAATAATAATGATAATGCTATAGTGAGGCAAGGGGACCAGATAGAAGCTGGCCGGAAAAGCACAAGATAGATACCACTGAAATAATGGAATCTTGGCACTATTTTACATAAATGCAGCAGCAAATAATTCAGTATTAAAATGTTTGAAATTATACTCTTCCCTCAGATTTTAATTTTATTTATTTCAGTGATTTGATTTTTTTCTTTTTTCTTTTTATGGCACTTCAATTAGCAATAGAAATTTTTAAATTTCTAGAGATAAATGCAATTTATTGCTTGTGTAAATGATGTCCTGCTTTCATAATATTCCTAAAATTTGTGTTAAACTTATCATATTCTTATCAACCTGATATATTTATATAATAAGTGATAAATGTTTTTCTCAAATATACAACAAATTTTTAAATGAATGAAGAAAAAGAGGCATTGAACTTTAAAGGTATTAAAATCTAAATTTCCCGAAAATAAAAATGAATAATAATGCATACTTTTCAGATTGTATATCACTTTCCATATTTTTTTGTTGTCGTACCTTCTCTTCCTGTCTTGTATTTCCATCATGGATTATAATATTCGTTTGAGATTGATATCTTGAAATTCTTCTTTAACTATTTTATTGAAATAATTTAAATTGGCTCTTTACACTGAAGGAGAGTGTTTTTTTTTTTTTTTTTTTTTTTTTTTTTTTTTTTTATATATCTCGCAAAATGGAACAGTAATAATAAAATAATAAGTGAATGCAGTTATTAATATTAGATTAACTGTTCTGTCAATCAGTAACTTGGAATAAAAGAATAGATAGAATATTATATATTGTTGAATGTTTGAAGATCATTTCTTATTTTTATTAATTCAAAATAGAAGAATAGATAGAATATTATATATTGCTGAATGTTTGAAGATCATTTCTTTTTTTATTAATTCAAAATGTTATCATTTATTTCTTTCGCTGTTATACTTTAACAATAATTGAAGTAAATTTTGAAAATAATAATGACTTCGCTTCTTTTTTTTTCTAATAATAATAAAATGGTAAAAGAATGAAATTACTAATTAAATCTAATAATTTCTTTTTTTTCTTACATGATAACAAATGAGAAATTTTATGTCTATTACTGAAATGAAAAGATGTATCATATGATAGCTTACCATTCAAATTTCTGCATTTACATCTTTGTAATAATAAATTCTATACTATGCAAATTATTTCAAAATAGATTCAAATATTTGACAAAACTTGGTGACTTTATAAATAATTCGACTGAATTTAAATTTGAAATGGAAATAAATGAAAGATATACCTCCGATATTGATCATCAAATGATCGATCAGATTGTAATCGCTGCTTCTCAGGACTTTTAGTCCGATTTTTTGCATAATCACTTCCAACAATTTTGCTATGCATCAACTGATCACTGGCATGATGAACTGCTTTAATTTGTTGCGATATTTTATATTCCGATGGTACAACTTTCTCGAAACTTTCAACACTATTCGATAAATGCGCAGAATCTTCCTTCGCACCATCATGATTCTGCTTCGTGCTATCATTTGCTTGAGCTGTTGTAGATCCGTTTATACCATTTCGACGTTCCGGCTGAAATATAAATTAAAAAAAATTGAGCATTACTTATTATCGGAAATTTTTCGAAATATACTTTCGGAAATTTTAATTTTATTTTTTTTCTCTATAGAAATAATCTAACTAATTTAGAATCACTGAATCAAGGTTTGATGAATAATAAATCAAATAGATCAAAAAATTGCCTCAAAAGATGACTGTCGTAAAAGTGTCGTTTGTCGTTTAACAGATGAATTTTTTCGTATAGATTGTTGAGACTGTTCTTGTTGTATCGGAATGGATTGTTTAGTATCGGAAGTAATAGTCGTTACCACTGTTGTTTGTGTACTTTGTCCTGAACCAGCTGTTGAATATGGCCCATTAGTTCCTACTGCTGGGCCAACCATACTGTTCTTACGACTCGTTGGTGGTACTGGTGTTCGAGCTGCCGAATATGTTGGGCTTTAATCAAATTTCAAATGATATTTTATAAATGTAATTTTAATCAAATTTCAATTAATAATTTATAATAATTGATATTTGTATCTTTTGCTATAGAGTGCACTTATTTCAATCTATATAAATAAAAATATAAATGTTCGTTATTACTTTTCATGCGACGGTGCAATTTCTTCATAGATTGCTTTGAAATTTTGATAAGTGTTGCATTTAGGCCCGTGTTTTTATACTGATATACTTATTTTTTTTAAATCTCCCTTAAGAATAAAAATGTTTTCCGCTAAAATTTTCTGATTCACAAATAAAAAAATTGAAGTAACCAATCATAAAGCGATATGTTCGAGGAAGAGGAACTCCAAAGAATTTAAAACATCAGGACTTCGGAGCTTGAATCAGTTTTAGTCACAAAGACGACAGCAAGAGTCTAAATTCGATTCAGAGTTTTTACACGGACATAGCGACAGTTTTGCAACGGCATAAATGGACAAGGCAATAGCAACGAATGGACCGTCAAGGAATTCTATTCTCTAAAAGTGAGAAAGGAAAGAATAATGTAATAATTAAATCGCTTGGATATTTTCAAATGATTCCGAGAACAGTTTGATTGTAATCGACCTGCTTCAATTCATCCAAATAATGCCTCGCAGAGGATTAAATCAGGTCATCTTACTCGCGCAGCGGAAGTAATGCGACGATTAATTGCAGATCAAATTGAGAACCATCAGCGAATGAGCGAAAAGGACAAAAGAATGGTTCAAATGCGAGCAGAGCGACATGAAGCCAGACTTGAGGATGCGTAGTTACGAGCATATCAACTGTGTTCTGCAGCTTTAGATTTGCTTCGTTCTGAACAGAATAAAAGCGACAGGCTGAGAGTGGCTGAAAGACTCAATGAGAAACAGGAGATCAATCACGATTCCGTGTTCAACAATCAAGCGATTGCAGTCGCTTTGCATTCCGACACAATCCAGCTGATGATTACAGTTTGAGCCCGCATGTTTTCATCGCTACTATGACTGAAGTGTATCTTATCGCAAAGTTCTAAAATTTAATGAAGAGAAAAAAGGAATGTATTGGTATAAAATTGCTATATTGCAGTGTAGACATATTCAAAATTTGCAAAATTACATTTAATATAAGCATTTTGTTTTTTTTTATTATTTTAGCTGCAACAATTTCAATATTTTATTGTTAACCATCATTTTTCATCTTCATTAGAATTGTTAGAATAGCAAGAAGAAACAATCCCGAATCCAACCAGATTACAATCCAAATTACAATTTGATCAGATTTTTTTCCTCAACATCAGCGCGTGTTTATAAAAAGTATATAAAAAATTCATTATTCGAATGTAACGTTATGTCAACATTTCAAAGCAAACGGCAAGAACTTTCCGGAGATTTAAGATTTTGAACAAACGAGCATACAGATTTTTATGTATTACATACTAGATGGACTCGGCCATACGATGCCGTGGCAAGCATAGCCGGGTCCAGCTAGTATTTAATAAAAATTTGCATTTTGATTTAGTAAGATGAATTTTTAATTGGCAAAAAAAAAATAATCTGTGTTCTTTTTTTTTTCCCTTTTCCTTTGTTTTTCCAATTTTCTCAGTTACTGTCAACAAACAATTGTGGAATGGAAAATTGGTATTAACAAACGTTAAATAAAAACTGGATGAAAAACAAATAACTAAAATTACAATGTATTAGGATATGATCTACACAACGAAACAACTTTTTGCTGCCTATGAGGAGCAAAAAAAAAGAGCCTAGTAGAACAGTAGGCCTTTTATGTGCAACGAAAAAGTTGCTATAAAGTTCATGAATACTGCATTATCTGACTGAATTCATTTAACACTTCCATATTATCAGTATGAATTTAATCATAACTTTTCTATTTATCTCATTTTTTTTTACCGCAATTAATGTAGAAGTTTCAATGTAATGAATAAAATTTGAAATGAATTTTAGAAAAGAAAAAGTTTTCATTTTAATCCTTAATGAAAAAAGGACTTTTTTACTCATACTTTGATTACAATCTTTAGAAGGGAATATGATTTATTAAAAGGGAATGAATATTGCAGATATTGATCCTGCCAAAATTAAATGACGAGAAATTCAACTCAAAATGCTTTCAAATTCATTCATATAATGATATCTAACGAGATGAATTGCGAAAATACCAGTATACTTAAATCATGGTGAATTGCGAGAATATCACTATACTTAATTCATTCATCTCGGAATTTTCATAGGATTTTTTAAATATATCAGATAATTTTATTTTGGATTATTTAAGTATCGTTCTCATTGCATCTCTAATCATGAAATGGGTTGGATTAGCATTTCGAGGATGAGATAAAATTTGATTACTTGATGATAGCTAATATCAGCAAAAAAAAAAAAAAACTTATTGCCATATTAATTAGTCTGAGCAATTAGCTGGCTTAATATAGTGGAATATTAAAGGTAAACCAACCTGTTATCTCCTGGACTAGCAGTTCCTTTTGTTTCATCAGCCGTTACAGCTTGTTGAAACCATTTGCCGGTTTTTGCAAGAATTCGTTGTCGTTGTTGGCATAAAGAGCATGCCCAAATTGGCTTCAAAAATGCAAATAATTAAAAACAAATGATGGAATTAATTAAACTAATTGGAAAAATTTAACCAAATTCTCATTAACGAAGAATATAATACAATTTTTTTGCTGAAAGAATCTGCCTAATAATTTTAAAATAATTTTAATTACTGTTTTCAGAAGACACCGAGAACAAGCAATGATGATTAATAATATGATTGATGCAATTATCTCATGAGAAATATGATTGAACTTCAAAAATTTGCAATTTGAAGTTTTCTTAAAATTTAGTGTTAAAAATTTGAAGTTTAAGCTGATTTTATTTCTAAAACTTTTATGCACTTTTATTCTTTTCAGAAAATATTCTCTTTTAGGATGAATTTCGAATAACATTTCTGTTTAAGTTTACCTAATAAAGCAAACAAGCTACATGGAATAAGTCCGAACAATTAAAACTAAAAAGAGGGACAAAAGGAACTAATTAATTAAAAATGAAGATTAAATTGTTACAGTAAATAAATCAATGTTTTTCTGTAATGTCATTTTTTATCATCTTAAAGCGTAATTAACAAGCATCAGTTGCTGTTATAAATAAAAAAAGCAAAATTCCTGTGCAAAGAAAAAACTTAATTAACTAGAAATGAAATTTCTTTCTTTTCTGAAACATATTTACTCTTAAAAGTTAATTTGCAATATTGATTAGAATTGCAAAAAATACCATTTCAATTAATATCAGATAAAATTGGCAAAATTCCGAATTAAAATTACAGTATATAAGTATCAAAAATTTTATTTTGAATTTTTGCTTAATTTATCAGCAAGAAGAGTGGAAAAAATAAAGCAATTGATATTTACTTTCTCGGGAAAAACAAATAAATTCATCAATTTAAAAAAAGAAGTATATCATTTTGAATCAAAATATGAAAATAGAAAGATATTATTTAAATTACGATATGAAAAGTTGAAATTGTTGTCTAATAATTCAAATAAAAACTTAATAATATATATAGAAAAATAGTTTGATTTATACTAACTTTATTTTTACTTGCTGTACGACCGCCACATCGAGCGCATGATCGTAATTGGCAGTAAAAACATTTATGTCCAATTCCATCTACAAATTTAGTTACTTGACAAATTTGGCAAATGGCATCATCTTGTGTTCCGACAAGACGTTGTGCGATCTCTTTTCGTTGATTAATTTGCTTTTCGATAGCTTCTAATTCTTGATCTGCTTTCCTATAAAAAATAAAAAATAAATAAATAAACACAATATCCATTATCGATGAAATATTTTTCTTCATGCTTATATAAACTACTAATTACATTTTCGTTATTTACGCCTTTTTTTTCTTGAACCATTTAAAAGAAAAAAAGTTATTTGTCACTCAAGCTTGATCAGCGAATTTTCATTACAAGTTTATGCTTTTGTATAATTTTTTTTAAAAACTTTATTTTTGAACTTTTTAAAATTCATAAAATTCCTCCTTCTTTTTCTTTCTTCTTTATTATTCAGAAAGAGCAACCGTCATTTAAAATTAAATATTGCTGGGAATCAATCGTTTGATAGTTCTGAACTTTTTTCATTTATGAATTATCAATGAAGTAATTAAAAATTAGATGATGCATGAATTTTCTTTCAGCCTAATTCGCTTAAAGATAAATGAATAGTTTGAATCGTCACATTCTTCATAAAAGTTAGGAAATGGTTTAACAATATTTTACTAAAAGTAAGATAGGAACAAAAAGTGAAACAAAATAAATTGGTAAATGAAAATGATGAAGTTTTGTTATGATCTGAAACGAAAATCGTAAAAATAATTCTCTGTTATTGTCATCTGCCATAATAGATGATAGTATCTAATTCTTGCAATTAGAATTGTAAATTATTTATTTTATGAATTACACATTAGTTTTATATTAGAAATTTCATATCAGAAATATCAGAGATAAATTAGACGTTGAAATAATCCGAAACATTCACTAGTTCTTGATATTTCACAAAATCTGTTCTTAACAGCGTCAATTATGTCAGGAAAATCCGAAAGATATAATTAATGTAAACAAGGATTTTTAAAGATCAAGAAGCGCAAAGATAGTTTCAAATAAATCAATAACCCGATATTTCCCGCCAAAACATTCCAATGAACAGATAAACAAAGCGAGGTCAACCAATTCCGAGTTGATACACTGGATATCGGGAGGGAAGGATAAATCACGAAAGGATTTAAAGAGTTCGGATTTGGAACAGGATCAGAGGGTTTTTCTACATTAGTTTAACCACAAATTTTCTACATCGACACTGCGACAGTTCTACGACGACAAGGATCGGTCGATAGTTACAGTTTGACAGTCCAGATCGATTATCGTTATTGGGTGTCTCCTGAGTCAGTTCAGAAGACCACTGCATCCTTTCACTATTTATCGTGCATTGTTCATTTACTGTTTACTATTGTATAATACTACATTGTGTATAAAATCATATTGCCTAATAAAGCCTACTGACCTTGCCAAGTCGCAGTAGTAAGAATTAATCTCCAATCCAATCATTCCACAATCCGATTTTTTCGCAACAAATTATTGGTACTAATTTAATTTCTCCAATACATCAAAAAGGAAAAAAGAACTTATATATGTACATATCAATAAAATATGTGCGGAAAAAAAATTTACTGGCTAAGTTGAGTTTCTTTTTCTTCTTCTGCACGTTGTCGTTGAAGAACTTCTTCAATAATTTGACGTTCTTCAGCACTTAAATGTGATAAATCGGGCATAGGTGGTTCGGCCATTGCCCTTTTACCCGTTTGACTATTAAAGGCCTGAAAAAGAGATTACATATTTTTAAGAAATGTCATGAAAAATAGCAAAATTGATGGTACAGCATTTAAGAGACTGCAAACATTTTTGCATTAATTATTAGTGAAATTAGATTCTCTTTAATGTAAATAATTAGAATCATTAACAATAAGCTGAAATGAAGATATTGAGCGATTATTTATGCCTCATATTGGCATAGTATTATCGAAAAATCTATTCTATCCTATTCCTAAAACTATTTCCAATCCATCGAGACTTTAGAAAAAGTAAAGAGCATGAAATAGAAGAAGAATATCTGATAATTGTTCATAGGCTTGTCCCGTTTCTTTTTTTCTTTCTTTTGCAAATAAAGTAAGCTCTACTGGGCCTGTTTTCATATATAAATATATATATTTAAGAAGTAGCAGAAGATGACGTTGTTTCCGCCTCTTGATTTCAAAATAAGCCAATCTAATAATTGTGGATAATTGAACTAATAGATTAAAGGGATTAGTATAATGCTAATGGCATCATATATTTTCTCATCATAAAATGCTTCCAATATAAAGTTTTCAAGCTATCATTGATCATATTAGTCAACATTAGTTTGAAAATTTTAACTTTTCTTTTTACAAATTTCAAGGATGTAACAAACAATAAGTTTTAAACTGTCACTGACTATACTGATTAATAATTATTTAAAAATTTTCAAATAGTCTTTTTCAACAAGTAACAATAACGCTGGCAATAATAATGTAGATAGAAGTAGCTGCTGTTATTCTTGTTGCTACCATAAAATTTTAAGGCAAACGTTTTATTTGTGATGTTTTAAGATCTACTAAGAATGATGATTGGATAGCTGACTTTTTTTTTTTGCTAATTATCTTAACAACCATTAATAATACTGGAGACCCAGAAATTTTCAAATTATCATTATCTACTTAAAATTTCTTTCTTGTGCAATGTCATCGGATTTTAAAAATTTATTTTCTTTGATTAGAATATTGAAAGAAAAGAAGCAAGTAAAAACTTTGATTAGAATTTTAATTAAAAACGTTCATAAGAAGTTATTATAAATGTAAACTTCCGATAGTGCATTGTAGAACGAAAAAAAAATTTCTTTAGTATTATGTGAATAATATAAATAGATGGATTTAGACTATTCGGCTTATTCTTGCAAGACGAATTGTATTTGAATAGAATTTTAGAAGTTCAATGCTTAATTTCTAAGCCAGCATTTAACTTAGAAAAGTTTAGGAAAATTCATTGAACCATCTTTTTAATGATCGAACTGACTGATTAACTGCGGCCTTAAAAATAATATAAAAGCTATGAATCAAATATGAAATTAGAAAGCAATTTTTTTGAAAAGATAAACGATAGCAAGTGATCGAGCATTTCGTCGAAATGGATCTTGCTGAATAGTTTTAAATATTATGCATTTTTGCACACTTTTGATAACATAATAGACAATAATTTGCTAGTATTCATCAAAAAAATTATCTCAAAAGTATTTTGATTATTAATAATTTCGAATATCAGAATATAACTTTGACTAATACTATTTGATCAATAAGGCAAATATAACTGAAAAAAGTATGTAAGTCAAACTTGTCCATTACCTAAATATTATTAGCATTATATGAATATGGTAAGATTATCGTGAATGAGTTTAAAAAAGATTATCATGAACAAAAAAGATTATTAAGAATAAAAAGAAGAGATATAAAGATATACAACATCAATTATATTTTCAAACTAACAGATAAGACAAACAAAAAGATGAAGAAACAAGAATCATAAGAATTATCAGTCAAAAATAGAAGAAAAAACTATCAGTTATGATAATTAGAAGAAAAGAATCTATCAGAATTATTAGTGAGGATAACATCGATAACTATATGATAAACAAAAGACAAAAGGAATTATCGGAACCATAAGTTAAGTAACTAAATGGAAAAGGAAAATACTTTTAGAGCTATCAGATAGGATAAGGTCGATAGCTAAATAATAAGATAAGTATATGGGAAAGAAGGAAAAGTAAAGAAGAATGAGGAATGTTATAAGTAGTTTGCAAACATTTTGAAGAATATATCAACAACGAAAATATACAAGGACATTTCTTGAGATCCTTTTTTTTTTATTAACTGAATAACAACCAAAAAGATCTATTCCGGAAGTGAAATATTCAAGAAATTTTTCAATGGACATCCTTTTACCGATTGTTACAATTTATTTGCGTCATCATTATTTCTAAATGTTAAAAGACTTGCCATATTTTTTAAGATTTGATTCATTATTAAAATGATGAAAACGACGAAAAATGCCAAAATAAATTGAAGACATGAATTATTTGAGTAAATTTTGAATGATTTCGATTAGCAAATATTTCAATAGAAGCTATTACTTACCTTTCTCTTCATATGAAGTTACTAAATATGCGTCTAAAAAATTAGGAGTTACTAATATCTAACAAAAAATTTCAATCTGTATAATAGCTTGTTTTGATTTCAATGAATTTCAAGTACAATCAAATGTATGATCGAAGGTTGTAAAATAGAAACAATAATAAATGTTTTGGTTTTAGGGAATTTTTATTTAAAAAATTGCCTATAAAATTTTTTATTCATGTAATTCTATAATATTTATTGATTTACTTGTTTTTATTTAATTCTTGCGACAAAATATATCTGATTATTCAAGAAAGTTACATGTAATGCAAATGATAAGCAATGCCAAAGTGAAGCAAAATTAATGAGTTTTAAGCAAGATCAAATGGACTTATATTGATTAACTTATATTTTCTCTTTTTTTTTGTATCAGAATAACAAAATGTGACTCGCGAAATGCTGCATGTCTAAGGTCTTATAAATAAATTATGTAGGAAGTAGGGGAAAAAATGTTGGAAGTTTTGCTGTCACATGAAATTAGAACTAACATCCGATGATAGATACTTGTATGTCGAATTTTTTCAATAGATGGTGTTTGACTTCGAATTTCACTCTCTTCAATAAAAGATTGCACACTTGAAATTCCAGTCCTTTTAATAGTTGATTTAAAGAATATTCGATCTGAAAATAGCATAGTTTTAATAAAATTATCTAACAATTGATCAAGTTTCGTCAAAATAGAATGTTAATTTAAAATATTAGCTTGGTTAAAATAGATAATTGAATTTGAATCGCTGGCATTAAATGATTTTGAAAGCAATTTTAAAAAATGAATAAAAATGTTAGATCAGCAAATATTCAAATATCATTGATTTTAAAAAAATAAATAAATAAAAGAAAAAAGTGCATCTGTAGAGTAGTAAAATGAAATCTCAAGAAATTATATCGTTTTTTCAATTCCATTAAGCAGAATGGATATGTTTGTGTTCGGAAAGACTTCAAATACTTACCGAAAATTTCAATTATATTTTAGAGAATATGAATCATTAGCAAATCTATTTTCATATTGCTTATAAAAATTGAAATTAAGAAAATTAGAGATTAATCTACAATAATTACATTAGGGGATATGGATTATTATATAAATTTATTTCTTAGTATTGCTTAGAAATAATGAAATTAAAGAGGTTAAAGATTAATCTACAATAACTAAAGCCTAAATTATCTATTGTTTTACGTAAATCAATATGTTTTCAAACTGATGAAAACTTTTAAATGTTGTATTCTATTGTTGATCCCAATTTATGTTTTATTAATCAATCGTTCTGAATTTTTTTTAAATGAAAATTAAACTGCAATATATGACAATAAAAAATATACAAAAAAGAAAAGAAAATATTGACAGGAAATGAACTATTGATAAGGCTTATAATATGTAAATATGCGATTTATGCAAAAAAAAAGAAAAAAGAAACAATCAAATCAATGCATTGAGATAGTGATAAAATTAACACTATCGAATTATAATTTACTTTGACCAAATTATATTGTTTGAATGATCAAGCAAATAAGACATTTTGTTCGAAGTAAACTTAACAATTATTAACAAAATTGAGTTATTAATTTTGCTCAATGTTAGAAATATTTGCTGTATACTTAATAAATGATTAAATTTGCAGCAATCTTGTCTAAATTTTAATGAAATAAAAGCGATAAAAGAAGGTCAAGCATATTCTTTAAACTTGCTAATTGTTACAAATCAAAATTTGCTACTATTTTAGATTGATAAAAATTTAAAAATATAAATTTGATGTAATAAGGTGCTAAAATGAATACTTCAAATTCGTTCAAACAATCAAATATCAATGTGCAAGGCAATCGTTTTTGTTCGATTTCTTCATTGTCTTCTTGAAAATTTTCAAATATTTCAAAAAAAAAAAAAAAAAAAAAAAAGATTAGAAAAGGGGAAAAAGTTTTCTTCTCTCAAACTTTGAAATTATTGATTAAGCTAAAAGTAGACAATAAGCATGCTTTAAGCTCTTTTTCAAATTCTTTCTCTATCCTTTTTTCCTTACCTTTTTTATTAGTATGAATATTATTTTAAAATGAACTTAAGTAATGAATATTTCATCAAAAAAATCATTCGAATAAATCAACCAATCAAATAAACAAATAAATCTAAAAAATAAGTGGAAAGATTTTTTTACAGGAAAAGTTCAATAAACAGATGAAAGATGGAATTTTCCAGATGAAAATAAAAAAGGGGGGTGTGATTATCGGTGGAGATGTAAAAATATTGACAAGAATTGGCTACTGCTACTTGCTGCTATATAAGCCTTGGCTTCTAAATGTGAAAGCTTTTGAAGGCGTGTAAAAGACTTGATGCAAGTTGTGTGCATGCATCAAAATGCATGCTTACATGCGAACACACACACATACACACATATATACACATAACTCTTCCAATACTCTTCTTCTTCATTTCCAATCGAGCCAAGTTTAAACCCTACTTCTTTGCTCGAAGCATTCAGTTTATAGGCCAAGATTTGTTCCTTTTTCATCCAATCTCCGTTTGCAAGAATATGCATGATTGAATTGAGACAGACTTAGTTTAGTTATTCTCTCTAGCTTAGCTTTTTCTTTTTTTTCTTCCAACCTTAAAAAGCCTTGGAGCCAAATAAATATATGATAGCTAGATACCAATTGTTGAAAATGAAGTATATATATTTTGGCCTTTCGTCTCCCAACTGATTTCTGTCACTTATCCCTTCCTAATATTTGCTTCTTTTCCCTTTTATTTTTCGTTCATCATTTTATTTCAGGTTGATTTGATATGCAGATAAGCCGATTTATGATTGCTTGATACTATCTGAACATAGCGTATTGGATATTTTATCAATTTATGCTGCAAAATGACCATTTCAATTGCTTCAGATTAATGCAAAGAACTGTTTCAATATTTGTTATGACAATCAATATCAATTAATTCTCTATCCTATCAATCAAATCATGAATTTAAAATAAAAATCTAGCAAATTTTAAAAAAAAGAAAAAGTGGTATAAAAAAATTCCTGATATTAAATCCAGTAAGTTGATTTTTTTTTCAATGCCAAAAAAGTATTTTAAAAAACTTGTTAGGTCAAAACAAATTGAAAAATTGCAATTTATTCGTTGAATCATAATTAATTAGCTCAAATCTGATAATGCATAAATAGGAATGAATTAACTGGAATCGTTAGCATCGAGAGTTTTCATAATATATCTCGTAATAATGATTTTTTTTTTGTGATGAATGGTACTGACATTGTTGGATATGCTTGTGTAAGAAATGGAATTTTTCAATTTTAAATTTTTTAGGAAATCAATCTTTTTATAAGTGGATACTAAATAAATGCTAAATTAATCAATGTAAAATTCACAAGGAATGCTATCATGTAGCATTTACATTATCCTCAAAATATATCTCTTAAATATGCTCAAGTTTAATCTATAGATTAATGCTACTGCTTTTGTCCATTCTTTTTTTCTCAGCATTATTCATACTTTTATTCAAATATTCCATTTTTTTGCCCATTTGGATGCGAGTAAAATTATTTGATAATGAAGGATCAACAAAATTACTTTTGTATAGAACGCAAGTAGCCAGTAATATTAATCATGCAAAATACAAGCATATCAGTAATGATAATTATGCAAAATGTAAGTATGCCATCAATTGTGACTGCACAAAGTGCAGAAATTTCAGGCAATCGCGTAAAATGCATGTGCATAAGCTTTATTCTTTTTTTTTTTTTTTTTTTGTTAATTGTGCAGGGTACAAATAATGCTAATCGTGAAGGATTCAAGCACATCAGCAATGGTAAACATTAAAAATGATAATAAATTAGTAATGATAATTGTGCTAAAAGAAGAAAAAAAGTACCCAGTGGTTGTAATTGTACTGGAAGAAAAAACTACCCAGTAGTTGTAATCATACAAAATCAAGAACATCATTTAAATTTATAAATAAATTTTTGTATCATTTATTTTTTTTTTCTAAATTAATGATATGAACTTGCATAAATCAAAATATACTTTTGCGATGTTTGCCAAAACTAGAAAATAACCGGTAGTTTTGAAGCATATATTTATAGAAATTATCTTTTTTAAGATGTTGACGTAAAATAATTGCTATTTCAATGAATTAATTTTCTTATAGTTTCATGCTATGAATTTTACGGATGGATCTGATTTAAAAAGTTAGTGACAAAACTAATTGTAGGTAAATATTATCGATTAGGAAAGACAAATGAAAATATATATATTGATTTATACATGTTTCGCGATGTATAAATTCTACTCGAAAAGTTTAGCTCTTCTGGAACAACCTGATGTTGATGCATCATATAGTTAATTCGTATCGATTTGAAAAATCAACAATATCTATATTATATTAGAAAATTATATGTTCTAAAGTAATGTCATTTCGAATTATACAGTAGGGTCTATCTCATTTCATTGATTGAAAGAGATCAGACCGGATATTACTAATTTCTACTTTTCTCATCATTTTTAAGAAATGTTTAAAAAATGATTCAAGTACGGTTAAATTGATGTTGATACATTTTACTATAATGAAATTATCATAATCGATATTATTTATAAAATTGATGCAAATTTTCGCAAATCTTCAATTCATTTGATCTATTTTACATTTTTCGCATTATCAACTTATTTTTTTTAATGCGAATTACTTTGGTGATAAAAAATTGCAAGGATTGATGAAATTGTTCAAATCAATAATAAAATAAAAAAAATACGATAGAAAAAAATAAAAAAAATACGATAGAAACGATAGAAAAACTGAAAATTTTAAGAAGATTTGAAGATTCAATTTCATCATTTTGTTTAGTTGGAGGAGAAATGTAGCAGGCACATATTGTATTTTTATTAATGAACTTTAAATATTCGAGTTGGAGGAGAAATGTAGCAAGCACATATTGTATTTTCTTTAACTTTATTTTATTCGGCTAAGAAAGTTTTCAATGTTTATTCTTGAGTTATAAGAAGTTCTGATTGTAATTTATTGAATGATTTATGTTATCAATTAATTCATTTTGTTTAAATGATCAAGCCTTGATTTTATTTTTATTGTGGTAATATTTATATAAAGCCCGCCGATGGGTCAGTAATTTCTTATAATAACTACTTTTCCATCAGACTAGGTGCAGATTTTGTGAGGAATTCAGAAGGATTCAACAATGACCCTGTTTTCTGAAGGATAATCTTTGCGATAGGCTAAGAGTGGCTGAATGACGTCAAAGAGAAACAAAAAATCAGCACCAAAACGATTTTGTGTTCAGCAATCACGCAATTATAATCGCTTGCATTCCGATATAATCCAGTTGATAATTATATTTTAAGCCAGCATGTTCTCATCGGCACTATGACTGAAATATGTTCCTACTGCAAGGCTTTGAAATTCAAAGAAGAAGCGAAAAGAAATGTGTTACGTCCCTGAAAAATTAAATTGCCTCAACTTGAAAAACCGCCAGAACCACTAAGAACTTTGCCTGCCAGATTTACTGCTGATTCAAAGCATTTTCTATCTTTCATCAAAAAATATAAATCTTAGTTCCAAATCGTTTGACGCAGAAATTGTAACAATACAACTCATGCAACTTTCAATGTGAAAGGATAAATTTATCACAATGCCGGCTATCTGCTTTTATTGCTGACCTAGTCTAATCACAATAGTACGATTCAATATCCAATCCAACCAAATCAAAAATCAAATTACAGACTATCAGTTTTCTTCCCCAGCGTTAGAAACATGCATTTTTTTTTTCCCATTTAATCAGACTGAGCTACAGCAAAGCATATTTATAAAAACATGCGCGCATTCGGATACAACGTTGCATCAAAATTTCAAAGCAATAGGTAAGGACTTTCCGACATTCAAGATTCTGATTTAATATAGATAAGGCTTGTTTAAGAAATTTAAAATTTTGAACAAACGAACATTGACATTTTTATTTAAATAAATTAGCTGGAACCAGACAAGCAAAGTGTTCTTGTCATCTTCATATATAGGCAGCTATGTCATATGCATGAATATGCTCAAGATGTAACTGCATATGCTTGTCATTACGGTGTCCAGACTATTCATTACTTTCACATAAAATCCAGCTTGGGATATATTCTCTTACTTCCTGGGCAATCGCTGATGAATAAGCATGATATCACAGCACGTGTTTTCAGACAGAAGCTAAAATCGCTGATGGGTTTCATGGTAAAATATGAAATATTTGTGTATGTGCGCTGCTGGATGTACTCAGTGGAATGGAGAAAAGGGAGTTGGCCACACACACATATATTAATCTGGCTTTATGACAAAATCACTTCATATGGAATCAACGATGTAATGTGCGCTGAAATACCCAATGCCGAAGTCGATAAGGATTTGTATAAAGTTGTAACAAAAAATGCGATACATGGACTTTACATATAATGAATCCAAATTCACCATGCATAATTGCCTTAGTTCTTACATCGTGATAGATGGAAAATGCTCTAAGCGATATCCTCGAGCATTATGATAATGCTTTGATAATGATATTAAACAATTTGATTCCAAAATGATATAGCTCTTGCATCGTCCAGAATAGCTGCAACATTGCTATCAAGTGGAAGAACTGCGCATTCCGCTTTGAAATTGCCACTGAGCATGCAATTCATTGAAGCTCCCATATGCAACATTTTTAAAACATTCGGTTTGGGAAAAGTATTGCAAAAATGTAACCTCATTGTTTGGGATAAATGTACAATGACGCACAAAAAATTGGCCGAGGCCCTTGATCGATCGCTGAAAATTTGCGTGGAGTTCTATGTTTAACAATTGGTGAGGGTGCTATGGATCTTAGATTGGAGCGTTTTTTTGCGCGAACAAAAAAAAAATTATCGCACACCAAAGGTGCTTGAAATCAACACTAAATACCCCTTAATAAAAAGTATAATGAAACCTTATACTGAAAACGATGAAAACCAAACAAATAACAGTAAAATTCTTTCTCCTTTCAGCGAAGGGTTGCTTCATATATTTTCTGTTTTTTGACCCAAATGATCTCATATTTCCACGTATATATCTTTTCTTGAAGATATGTTTGATATTCTATTAAATTTTTTTTTTTTTTTTTTTTTTTTTTTTTAGTACCGCAGTGTAGAAGGCCGATATGAGGATCGGCTCTTTCGATCACTTCGCCATCCATCTCTAAAACAAGACGTACACCTCATGTAAAGCTGCATGTTGAGGTCCAAAATTTAGCATCATCGTAATTATTAATTGCTGAATATAGTAAATAATTACTATTAACTTCTAAAATTTTTGTAGTGTGTGTTATAACATCTTTAATTTCTTTTTTATATTAGATTTTTGCTCTAATCTGAATTATTTTATTAATTTTGTTAATTTTTCTAATAAATTGTTTTTTGAACAAATCAACGCCATAATATAATATACTTACCTGAGCTCATGAGTTGTAAAGAGTGTACTACCCATTGCTTCTTTTATCGAGTGCAAAGCAAGTATCAGCTTGGTATATTCTTTGCCAAAAGAACAAAAAACATACTATCGAAATTTCTTAGAAAAAATAACAAAATTAATAAAATAATCCAGATCAGAGCAAAACCTGATGTAAAAAATAATAATTACAGATATTATAACCGCACTATAAATATCTTAGATGTTAATAGTAATTATTTACCATATTCAGCAATTAATAATTACAATGATGCTAAATTTTGAACCTCAAGACCTAGCTTAAGAAGGGAGTTACCTTTTCTTTTAGAGATGGATGGCGAAGTGATCGAAAGAGCCAATTCTATATCGGTCTTCTACACCGGAGTACTGAAAAATTAACAGAACATAATACATATCTTCAAGAAAGATATATACATGGATATATGAGACCATTTGTGAATGCATTGATTTTGCTAGCAGGAGATTCCAGGAAAACATTATCTTTAATACCTCGATCGACATCAGCGGACGAAATAATTGCTTGCCTGAAATATCTACTTTGTGGCGACATGTAAAGACGTTAAAATTAATTTACAAATATGCGTATTCAGCTGCAAAAACGATCGGTCAGCTGAAATATTCTCACATCAATTGTTGGAAACTGGGAACGGAAAATACCGGTCGATCTGACCATTATGTCAAAAGAAGAGTTGGTTGAAAAATTATTCAAACCAGTTATAAGAATCACGACTGGCTGAGTGAACGAGCTAGTCTTACGGCCAAGAATAAAGGCATCGATGGACTGAATAGTATTATACAGCCAGAACATTCAAAGCGAGGCAATCACATATAAATCCATCGACACTGTTGTGGAAGCAAATGAAGCGGTTAATTATTCAACAAAATTCTTGAATTCACTTGATTTGTCAGGGATGCCATCGCACGTACTGCAATTGAAAATTGGCATGCCAATTATCATGTTGAGAAATATCAACCAGCCAAAAATTTGCAATGGCACGAAGCTTGCAGTAAAAAACTAATGAGCAATGTCCTAGAGGCAATCTTGACAAACTTTTCAAAGATTAAGATTTATTTATTCCCCGCATTCCTATGATTCCAACGGATACGTTATTTCAGTTTAAGAGATTGCCATTCCCAATTCGATTAGCGTTTGCATTCACCATCAACAAATCTCAGGACCAATCTTTGAAATTGCGTAGTTTAGATCTAGAGACTGATTGTTTCTTACATGGACAAATATATGTTGCGTGTTCTAGATTTGCTCTACACAGACATGGAACAACAAAACATATTGTATGCTCACATGTATTGTGAAATTAAAAATAGTAGATGTGAACGAAAGCTGAAGGTGAAGTGGTGCGACATAATTTCAAAGAGGTGACAAGCATTTTTACCATCAAAACGCTCCAGTTCATAGATAAATGACAAAGATCTACGCAGCAACAGCAAAAATTTGGAGTTCCAAGAGCTATAGTTCGGCAGTTCAAAGCGATTTGAATTTTTTTAAAACAGATTTCAAAATATTGTGGAGAGTGACTTATGTATTTCTTCAATATAAATGGCATATATTTACGTGGTTACCAAATTGCTACGAGTATCATATTTTAATTCCATTCATGAAGTAAGGAATTAACTTAACATTTATGACATCTCCGCCATGCAGAGCATGGCCAGATGCAGCTGTTTCTTAACATAATGTTGTTTCACCCGTTGAACTTCCATTATTCTGCGGGCAATAAAATATGTTATTATTGCTTGGTTAATATTATCAAAAAATCAAACCAGAATAGATATTTAAGCAATGATTCAACGGTAGCCATTTTTATAGTTAATAAATTCTGTAATTCTTGAAAAATTGAATCATTATGCGTTCCATTTTCGGTATTTCTTAAAGTCCAGAAAGAAGAAAATATAATTACCGAAACTTTTCAACATTCTTAATTATCACATACAAAAAATTTATGCAAACTTAAATAATCAATTTCTTTTTCGAATGAAATTAGCTAGTTGAAATGATGCAACTTCATCATACTCTGATGAACTAACCGTATCCCATTGTTAATCATATTTTGCCGAAATAACTATTTACGAATAATTTCAGCTATATTCGACCTAAAGCCATTATTTTAAAGCTTCAAAAAGAAATTTAGTTTTAAAATATTAAGAGAGAAAAAAGTCTACCGGATCTAAAAAAAATTCCCAAAAAATAGATAAAGTTGAAGTGAGATTATTATTAAAACAAATTTATTCGTATTCAATATCACTTCAGATTCAAAATCGTTCCATATTATTTCCAGTTGTAAAAAGGTTATAAATTAATATTTCGTATCGTTAAGTATAAAATAAATTAATCTTCATATGATTAGAAAACAATTTTTCAAAAATTATTTTCCTTAACTGGTAATATATTGTTATATTGTTACAATAATCTTTATAATATATGATAAAAATATATTTTACGAAAAGTACAACTAGTATAAAAAAATATATTGACAAGACAAACTTTAAACAAATCTTTCAGAACATCATATTTTTTTTTCTGTATCAGAAAAGGCATTAATTAAGTGAAATTCAACGATCTGAAATTAAGAACTACACTCTGTATACTCCAAACAAATAATTTATTAGTTCACATAAATACAAAAAGCATATACATAAATGGATAATTTAAATGAATACTTCTTTCAAGTAAAAAGTTTAGGATCCATTTAGCCATATTATTGAATCTGATAATTTTAGAAAATATCAAAACTTCTGACACGATACAAATAAAAAGTAACATGTAAATGAAATTTCAAAATTTGGTTTGCAAGATTTTTTGTGTATAAGCGATAGCTTTTGACAATTATATGCCTTATATATGCCAAATTTAAAAATAAATGTCGAAAATTCGATAAGCATTCTCCGGATCGACTAATCATTATAATCAATCAGTATAATTGAAAAAATTTACGGATTATTCAATTCAATGATTAATTTATCAAACAAACAAAATAATAAATTCTACTCTTATAAGTCTAATAATTGAGATCCTCTTCCCAATTTAGCAACCGATCAATCTTCTCCTTGCTTATGTATTACAATAAATTATCCCTTTGCATACAAGCAAATTAGAAGATGGAATGAATTTTATCTTTCATTCTAACAAAATTGCACAATCTTAATGGAACAATCTTACTGGATTATCAAAGATTTGAAATGCTGTCGGAGAACGTAAGAAATTAATATTATACATCAGTTAGGTCTTATCATTAATTACTATGCAAATTCAGTACGATCAGATTCAATGTACATTGTTATTAAAATTAATCTGCATATGTTAGCAGTAAATGTTACAAAAATCTCTGCGATTCTGAATTGCATTTTTTTCTTTAGGAGTGTTTTTGCCTGCAACTTAATTCAAAACTTGAACTCGAAATCGGTTTAGAAATTCCAGTAGCCACTCGTAACGTTCTTTATCTACATAATATTAAAATATTTTTGCTGATAAAAATTCTACATTTTTATGCCATATCAAGTATTTTGAGCAAAATTGTATTCGATCCACAAAGGGCAATGTCATATTCTGTGAAACCATATCATTGATTTTTCTCTCTGTCGCTGGTCCTTCACATGAAATCCATTTGAATAGGCGATAAAAATAGTCTAAGGCTGGGTTATTTACCTTTTATTTGTTGCCTTTTCTTGTAACTTTTCCTTAAATAAATAGTAAACCGAAAGATTTCGTATTGTTGAATGGCTTTTGAAGAAGCGGACGATGAAAAATGACTATATTTTCATTTTCGTTATTTAGGATTTCGATTTAACGAAACTGTGAAAATATCAATTTTTACAAGTAAATAGGGTACTCAAATTTTTTCACTTTTTTGTCAGTCGAAAAACTTTTACTTTGTCGCTTAATTTATTCCATTAAAAATTGACTATTACAATTAGAATCTTTTGATCCGTACCATTTTTTTTTTTTTTTTGCATTGCTTTCACTGTTTGTATTTACTAATCTTTTTATGCGCACTTTTGTTTATAATGATACTTGATTTTGTTTTACTTTATAATTTCAAATCTTTTTTTGTTGACAACTATTTATAAAGTGAAAAGAAAATGTATTTTTATAAATCATATAACAATTAAGATTAAGTTTCATTTGCATTTGAACTAAGTACAGGATTCTTACTGCTTATCATCATTACTGAATATAATATAAAAATAACAATGCGAACTGAATAATTGTTCAATTCATCATCCCATGATTTCCGAATTAAATCATATAAGTTTCATTTGCAGTCTCTTTAAGATATATCAGAAGATGAAGGGTAGAGTTGTCAGAAAATTGCCATTTTGTTCAGAATAAAAGCATTAATTTTGCTTATTTTTTTAGCCAACAATTATGATTTTTCCTTCAATTAGTCAAAGAAAAGTACTGTTTGCAACCATCTACTTTTTTTTAAAATTACTTTGCGTATTTCTTCTTAATAACAATAAGTTGTAGTTACATTAGTAAATCAAGAATTCTTTGAATTACATTCAAAAATGTAGCAAAGAAAATTGATAAGCTTTTTGCAAAATTATTGTTTTTTTTTAATTACTTTGATTTCACTACTTTATTAAGAAAAGATATTTTATATCTTTCTGTAGTGATAGATCGGAGAGATGTTGAAAGCCAGTTTTCTTGATTACTTATCAATTTATAAAACTCAATATGCATAAGCTTAGATAGAATACATAAGCCAAAATATTTAGAGTTTTAAAAAGAACAAAAAGAGCCACATTGACCAGCAAATAAAATTGTTTGATGACCAGTATGGCTCTTTTTATTCTCTTCTTGCTTTTCTTTTTGTAAATTCTTAACAACAAAGAACAGAAATGGCTGATCAGCATTAAACCTCTGAAAATATTTGATTGAGATGTCAAAGTAATCAAAGTCGGTCTGGGCTGCAGTTCCTGTTCCTTTTTTATCAACCTGAAAAATTTTGGTAATAAAAACAAAAGAAAAAATCTAGTTAAAATTTACATTTTTTGTCCTTAAAATTTTAAAATTTTTAATTAAAAAAAATGATATCGTATAAAAACCTCAAATAAAGCATCATGCATAACATTGCTAACGGAAATTGGTTCATCAGTAAGCTCTTTGAAGTTAGTATTTTTGCTGATAATATTCATGATGCCAATTCTTCTCAGAGCATGTTCCAAATTCAACTCTTCTTTTAGTTTGAACTTTGGCAATTTTACCTAAAATTAGAACAAATTTGATTCTTTCATATCGATTCTGTCTTATCGAGTTTTTTTACCAAAAGGTATCAAATTTTTCGCTCGAAATTTGAAATGGTGCTTAGGTTTAATCAAGGATAAGGATAAAAATTAATTTGATAAAAAGGAAAGAATTCCGTACCATTATTTGAAATTATTTGATTTGAATTTATCCCTTTTTCTGCGAATGCTTTTTAACTACTCGCTTTATTTGTTTGCCTGGTAACTGATTATCCAGGCTGATGGGTAAGAAAACAGGAATAGACAGTAAAAAGCTCGCTTATCATAATTCATCGCTTCCCAGATTTTCTTCAAATATGATTTTCATTTAATTTGCTTAAAAAAAATTTCATCATTTACCTCCACTTCAGTTAGATAAGCTTTTCTAATATAGTTGAATAGATCTTCTCCTTTCATCTTTTCTCGGATGTTCATTAAATCAAAGCGCATTTTTGGCAATATAATTACCATCTCTAATTCATCACCAATATAAGGAAGTTTGACAAGTTGCAAAAAAAAATTTTCATAATATGGCAATTTAGCTCTTAACTGCATCATCATTACCTGAAAAAATAGAAATGAAGAAGTGGTAGAAGAAGTAGACATATTCAATCATCTTGCAAGTATTTCTAACTAGAAATGAAGCAAAAGTGAGTAATCAAACACTTTTATTTATAGCATTCTTAAAAATTTTACCTCTTTCGTTTCACGTCGAGAAATATCGAATATTGATTTGGCTCCCCAGGTAAACTGTTCTTTCCAAGTACCTTTAAAGTAAATTCCATTGAGTACTAACACTTTGGTTTCTAAATCAACATTGGTCGTTGTCATCATTTCCGTAATTTTCTTGTCAGTCTTAGTCGAAACCAGGCTATTAAGTTCCTGAAAAAAAAAAAATTCTGTTCCGTTGTGACCATAGATCAAACAAATTTCTGTATTTTAACGGTAAAAACAATAAAAATGAATAAATCTAAGAAACAACAATTAATACTATTCCATCCTTTTTTCTGGTTCTACTTTTCTCCTTTTTCTTGTCTCACTTTTATTTTTCATCACTAATAATACCTTAGAAAGGTCATTTCTTTGTTCATAATTGAAATTATGTAATATTTCGCCGTAATAAGATTGAAGTATATAAGGAAAGCTCGGTTTTATAGAAAATCCTTGTCGTACGTAAAAACGATTTGCTATATTCAGCATATGTTTGTTATTTTCTAAACCATCAACATCTGCCAATAATTTTTCAAAATATTGCTGAATTTCTGTTTCCCTTGCATCTGAAAGATTGGATTTAATTAATTTGGAAACGATCACTTTATCACTTTTGGAATTTATTAATTATGGAATGGCATCCTGGCAACCAACAAAATATTACAGACAATTTGTATGATGAGTTAAGTTTTCCAGTCTTTTCGAAATAACAGAACTCTTGAATTTAAACATTTTTTTAAATCTGAAATTACTTCCTCCAAGAATTTTCTGCAATCGTTGCTTCGTTTCGCCATTCGCTCCGAGATAAATTGTAAAAAGTGCAGTTGATATTGAAGCAGGAGATAAAATCACTGATCGACCGCTTCGCGCTGTTTCTTGTATCAAACGAACAGCAAAATCAAACTGCGCATAATCAACCGCCAGAGAACTGCAAAAGTTTATTAAAAAGGAAAATTTAAAGTATTGACAATTGCAGATGAAATAAAGTATCATTGTTAATGAAAAGAAAGCTTAATAGCGGCACGATTCTCAGAGTGATCAGAAAGCTATGCTATTTGATCACTCTAAAAATTTTAGTTTTTCAAAAATGTTGAATTTTACTGCTCACATTTGGCCAAATATCAAAACAAATTGATTGCTTGCAAATAGAAGTAATATGGCGGTGATTGTTTGTTTAAGCATTCTGAAATAGAAATGAGGTATTTAAAAATATTAGAAGTATCATCCGAACAAGAAGACCTTGATCTTCGTAGATATCTGGAATTAGCTCATCACCAAATAGTTCATAATAAGAATTAGCGTTTTTAAAGTTTATGTTCACTGGTAAATGGAAATTATCTAAAATAACGTTTCGTTTTTCGCTACCATAATGATTGCAAGTTCTATAGTGATTTTTTCACTTTATTTATTTAGCTAGTCTTGAAGATATCCTTACTGTTGAAGAATACTTAAACCAGCCATTTATAGTCGACCATTGATGATCTTTTTTGAATACTTTCAATTGAATGATAGCTCAACTTTATAGCATATCTTCTTTTATACCTTGACATAGCGTATGCTTTCTCGATCTTTACTCCTCAAAAATTCTTTGTATTAAAAAAAATCATAGTTGCAAAATGTTAACAGATTTTGTTGCTTTAACAATAACCGTACAATATTTTCCATTTTTATTACCGATTATCAGCAAAGTTCTTCTTTGCTTTTTCCAATTTCAAATACAATTATTTTCTCGAAAACTTTTCAAGTATTTATTAATGACTTTTTTTTTATTCCCTCATTTTTATGCTTTTATGAAGGCAATAAAGAAGTTTTGGATGATTTTTAAAATGCCCAACATCAGATTCATATTTAAAAGTGAGTACTGTCTGATTGTTAAATATGATAAAATAATCCAAGTATTTGCGTGATAAAAATTTGTAATATTTCTGAGACAGTTGAATCACTTATCCATATCTGAGCACAAAAGCCTTTGTTCTCTCATCTTCCAATCTGCTGATAGAGGAACAACGTGTGAAATGTTGAGATACATGTTAACTGTCGGGAATGTTGCAAGGACTGAGGCTTGTTGTGAGCATTGTCCATCTCATATCCTTTTTCTTGATAACCAACCTTTGTTATGATTAATGTTTTGCAAGCTTGCGCCCACTATGTATATAAAAAGAAACTTTTTGACCTAACTAATTTACCTAATAAATAAGCTTTTTGGAAGAAACTATTTTGAATAAATGGAACAAAAAATTAAAATAGTTTGGAAATGAAGAATAAATTATCAAGGCTGAATAAATTAATGTTTGTTAAATAAATTAATATTAAATTAAAGTTATTTAAAACCACTTTTTTTTTTCATTTCAAAAGTTTAACAAGCATCAGTTGCGGTAATAAATGAAAAAAAAAAAAAAAAATGAAATTTCTTTGCAGAAAAAAGCTAATTATCCAAAATTGAAATTTCTTTCTTTTCTGAAGCATTATTACACTTTAAAAGCTAATCTGCAATACTTATTAGAATTAAAAAATGATTACTTCAAATTAATATCAGTTAAAATTGGCAAAATTCCGAACTGAAATTACATTATTGATGTATCGAAAATTTTTTTTTGAATTTTTGCTTATTTTAACCAACGAAAAGAGTGAAAAGATAAAAAAATGATATTTACTTTAAAAAAAAAAATAATTGGATGAATTAATGAATTTAGAATATGAAATATGTTATTTAAATTAGTAGTTCGTTAATTGTAAGATCAGGGCGTATCAATACTTCGTTAATTGTAAGATCAGGGCGTAAAGATGAATATGAAGGTTTAATAAGTGAAATATGTTCTGTTATAAAAGGGCCTGCTGTTTTATCTACATTTAGTTATCTTCAATCTGTGGAAATTGAACAACGAAAATATTACATAGTTGTGTCGTACGTTAGTTTTATATGCTATGTGTACTTTATGTCTTCATTAAGTTTCAGGTTTTTACCCATGTAAGTTGAAGTACGCTTATAAAGCATTTAAGACAGTATGGAATACCAACTTACAGGATCAGAAGAATAACTAGCTATTACTAGATTTCTTTGTCTTCTTTCTCTATTTAGTAAATTTCTTCATATTTATATCTGAAGATTGTATGAATGTTGCAATAACAAGATCAACCCCCATTAATGAGGCCTCATTGCAGCACTTCTATCATGCCATCCTAATAGAACCCGTAGAACCCGTATTGTTTTATCTACACGATCTTGAACTAAGTAGCCATCGATGCTATCGTTTGCTCTAAGTTTATTTTTTTTACCTTCCATGTATTGAGGTTAGAAACTTTCGTAGTTCCTTGAGATGCTTGGACTATAAATATATTCTTGATTGTGTCAACAGCAGCTTAAATATATACCGGAACAGGCTATCGAATCTCCCTTAATCGTAACATTCGTACATGAGCAATTATTTATATGTCGTGGAGGCAAAGAATGTACCAAGGCCAAGGCTTATGAGTGAGTACGGTGAATTGATCGTAACAGTGAACAAGTAGCTCTGTTTAATTATTGTAGGTATCGTGCATTATTAATTTGCAATGATTCACCCTACTACAAAAGTAATAACTATTATATATATGAAATTGATGGATGATAAGAAATTGATTGCTGAATAAATGAGATTGATTGATAAATATAATGGGTAAGTTAGATAAATGATAAGTGAAAGAAACAGATAATACTCACAGGCATAAACAAACAAATTTAGTTAAACATTAATTGCTATGCTTATAGATTGTAAGAGATTATAAATGAATTAGTAATAAATAATAATGAGCAAGTAGCAGCAGTAAATGAGAAAGATTGCTAATTATTTTAATTCTACATCTTAGTTAATAAAAGAATTACAATAGTATAAGTTGAAGTATTAAATGGTTGTGTTCACGAAATAATATCAGATCGCATGGAAGTCGATACATATGCAGTAGCTGCTATAATAATTGGTGGTGAGTTGATATTAGAAGGAATGAATCTATTTGATATAAGATGCATTGCAAATAAGTTGGAGACGATAGGGGCTAGGATCGAATTACTTGATCAAGGTATTATTGTTTCTTGAAAAAGTTGTTCTATTAAATCTATCAACTTCGCAACAAATTCGCACCCTAAAGCCTTATTATTGCGCCCACCAGCCACAAATCCTGTTTTTTTCTCCATTGCTTTAACTTTATTCTTTACTATCGGAATAGTGCCAGTATTCTGTAAACTCTGCTACAGAAGTAAATAATCCAAAAAAATACCGCTCTTTTACCACATTACCATGATCATCGATTTCTTTCACTCAGGGAAATCTCGCATCGTTTTATTTATTTCAATGTGAGGAATTACTTCTTTTCCTGTTGCGACTTTTGCTTTCAAGAATTGCAAGCTGCAGTGGTGTTGTGAGCAAATATCCTTGTCCTGCAACTAAGTTTATCGTATCGCCTAAATACCATTCTGAGTATAGCTTTCGTGAACGCCAATCTCTATCGGGCAAAAATCCTGAATCTTCTTCCTTAAATGTTTCAATCAGTGAAACACTATCAATGCCAAATTTCCTGGCCATTTCTACTAGAGAGTCTACACTTATTTTTTTGTCTAAAATCAATAAGAACACCTTCTTTAAAAGTAAAGGCTATGCTTCCGTAGTATTTTATGCTAAAAAATAAGCTGAAGAGAGTATCATAATAGAATGGTACTACGCAATTTACTGTTTTTGCTGCCACCTAAAATTGCCCATTCCTGCAACACGCAATTTGCAGTGTGCAAATTGCAGTATTTGCAAAGTTCCAGCGCACACCAACATCGATATGAAAATCCATTTTCGGTGATAGCGCATCCACCTAGAAAATACTGTTGGGATGTGAGTATGTAAATGCTTTCAGTTTGCAACAAAACTAAATTGTCATTTTACCTTTTTCATTTTTTAAACTCTCTTCAGTACTGCGCTCAACCGACTTTTTCAGTTAGGTGCAGCACTTTTTTAATTCAAATTTCCATCTGGATAGGCCCGCTGAGTACAGTATGAAAATTGCTGTTGATGAAATTGAATGTTATCACGTGAGATGACAGCGGACGAAGTCAACTGACAACTGTGGATTGTGGCCTTTGCGACGTAAGTTCGAAGGAACTATTCGTCCTGCAAGGTTCAGTTTCCTACAAATTGTCGTTATCAGTAACATTATCTATCCGAAATATTTTACTCCCCGCTCCTTTTCAGCCAAATTTGGCTTTTAATCCGAGAAGAAATTGTGGTATTTTGAAGACCAAACGAACAGTAATAATTGAATATCGAAGGATTGAAGCCTCAATTTATACTAATTTCAATGATTAACAATAAAATTAATCACAGTACTGGCCAACTTGTTCGATATTTACCAGCACACCATGTCCAAAAATCAGAAACTAATCGATGCCTACATGTTCCATATCTTCATCATCGGTGTCATCAAGTGAGTAGCACGCACTGTCGGAAATTTTGAGAGACTTCATGATATCAGTTATATAATTTAATCATTTCTGTAAAACTGAATCGTTGTTTTTGACCTTTAATCAATAATCCACTTAATATTGTACTTCCTTAATGTATTTCTGTAAACGACCCACTTATTCCAGATGGAATGAGACGGTTATATTTCATTATGTTTTGATAAAAAAAAAACATCAAAGTAAAAAAAAAAACTGTTTTTCTTTATCACTGCGCTAGATTGTTGTTTTTTGTATATCCCAGGAAAGGGAAAGACTTTAAGAGAAAGTTTTTTTTTTTCCGTTGACTAGAAGGACGACCTTGTGCAACGTTCAACTCCTTTTCTCGATACCCCCAAAGAAGCTGCGTAATTATCTCAACCCGCAAATAGAATTTAGTCGAAATTTAATGCGGTTTCTGCTTCTATTTGTATTTTTATTTGGGCAAGAATAAACGACTAGTCACGCAGCAAACTTATTCGCAGCAACAAATGTAAATATTTAATTGTCATTCAAGTTAAAAGTTTTTCTTTCTCTTAAAATGCGAGACGGACCTCTCAATAACATTTTCTTTAAGTTCATTTATTTTACAAAGGACAATGTTTATTTGTTCCGTAGAGGTTATCTACATTCTTCTCAACAAAGAAGACATTGCAATTGCAACGTATAAAGAATTCATTATACTTGCTAAATAAATTTTTCATTCTGTACCATGACAAAAATCCATATTTACGTGACAAATAAAAGTATTTCTTTAATTCTAAAGGATATTTACAGACTGCTCGACAAGTACGATTCTATTTTTTTAAGTAAAGGAGTTTTTGATATATGCATATTGAAGAAAGCAAATAACTAATATTTGGATGTAAAATTTTCTTCAACACTCAAAGTTCATTCCTGAATGCATCCGATTGAGAAATACCGTTCGGATATACGAGAAAAATGTATACGTTTGTGTGAGTGAGTGCATGCGTGAAACGACAGTAAATCCAATTAACTGTTTACTTCATTTGGCTTTCAAACAAAATATATTGCTTGAGAAGCTACGGAAGAAAATGCTTCGAAATTTTCGAAGAGGTCTTCCATATTCACTGGGCAAAAATTTTCGAAAAAATGTGCCAACGATATTTTGAATTTCGGCCAAGATCTAATTTTAAACATAGAACACAATTCTTTAGCATTACGCTCGAAACCAACGATGGCGTAAATGGAACCACGCTCAAACGTATTATTCGAAGAGAGTGTTGAGATCATTCCATTGGTAAATGAGGAAAGAGTCACCAATTTTACATCATCGAATATTTCTCTGCAAAATGATCGATCATAAAAATAGTGACAAATTGCTATTAATGGATGAGATAATAAAAGACATCAATGATTCTTTCTGTAAAAAATATCCTGAAATATGCAAAATTAGAACCATCGATTTTGAACAGTCCAAAGAACGCTTTTTCTTCAGCTCTTAAATGAGAAAAACTGCAACTTTTTTGATACGAGAGATACTAATAGTAAGTTGAATCAACTTACCTAAACAAATCTTCGCCATTTTCCGGTTCTTCGCTATTGGTCATCACCAGATGAAATGCAATTTTCTGATGATTATCCATTCTGGAGATCGTTTCAGCCTGTAACTTTCTATTCCATTCGAAATTAAACGATACACAATGATGAATGCTTGTCCTCCGTACCCGATCATTTCACGAAAAGCTCGGAATAGCTTGAACATATGTGTGCCCAATTTTACAAAAATAAGTTCCAGATGTTTTTACGTGGATATATACTGCTACTTGCTTAATATTAAATAATAAAGCGCCAACTTACACTCCATTTTTTGAATTGTTCTCGTAACTCAGTCTCGTTATTAGTGTTCACTACAAGCGTAGATGCTTCGACACCTTTTCCTCCGAATATCAGAACACCATTTTCGTAAGATTGTTTGACTGACGTTTCAGGAATGCCATCATCTCTTTGATATACATAAATATTTAATGTTATGAAGAATATTTAAAAACTTAATTTTAATTTTACATGGATAATTAATTTAAATGGCATACCTTATATCTTATGAATCTAATCTTCCGAGAATAGTTTTTTTTTTCTTTTTCTAATCGTTTTGTATGTAAGTAGTCAACTTAAACAAACCTGGATGATTTGAGGAGTGTTTGAGAAACAACGCAAATATTCTTCTCTGTCGAAACTTTTTTTGGAAATAAAATCGTATTCAAGAAGGTGCCTATCGATTCTGCATAACGATGTGTCACTGTCGATTCGTTATTTGCTAATATGAGAAAGGATAGTGCCAATTTAACGGATTTTGGTTTTTGTAGCACTTTCTTCTTAACAGCGAAATATTTTATATGAGAAAACAAAAAAGAATATGAAACATAGCGTTGAAATCATAATATTTATTTTATTTTGAACTATAAAAAGCTTTTTCCTTGAAGAGATGCAAAGAAAAGAAAAAAGAAAAGGAAAAAAAGAAAAACTGACTAAATCCTTTCGCATTTGGTGATTGTCGTGGGCAAGGAAATCGTAAGAACTATTCTTGGGATCGATAATAACAGACATGCAACAGAATTTGTACAAAGAGGATATTCATTTTCAGTTAGATACCATATTGAAAAATACCTGGACTGACAGGGTTTTGAATGGGATTTTATTAAGTGAACAGTTTCTAAGAAGGATTACCATATTATTTCATCAATGAAGACGTGACGACTTCCAAATAAAGCTGCTGGTATAACGAAACCATTCATTGAATTTTTTTTGCTTATGACTTTGATGATGTTGGTTGATAGTGGTCGTTCTAAATTAGGTGGCAGAGAGATGAGAGAAGAGATGTCAAGTGAATGCTTTTTAATTAACATTAAGGGAAATTTTAAAAAAAATGAAGAAAAAATTAGAATTTGAACATCTCATGAGACCTATGGCGTGATTACGTTGCACAAAAAATTTCACAATATTTTCATAGAATAAACAAAATTTATTTTCCCAAATACTTGCCATCATCACTTGACCATAAACGAATTTTTGCGCTGTAATTATGCATTAAATCGGTACTCAGTATGCCATCATCGAACAAAATATTAACTGGATTTAAAAGCTGAAATCAATTAGATTTTCAGATCATATTATTACTTAACCTCATCACATATATATTACTGAATGCTTATCCAATGAATTGCAGTTTAAATATCGGAAACTTTATTTTAGTTCATTAATGAAAATAAAAATGTTTAGAATCTTTCTGACAACTTTTGCAATCAATTAGAAATGAAATTCCGAATTTAATGCTGTAAACGAACAAGGGGAAAAAGATAAATACCTTTTTTGATAAATTAAATGGTTTAGATATACTGTCGAATTTTCGTCTCGGATAAGCAATTCCATTTTGAAAAACACCAATTTTGTGATAACGTTCTGATAATTCAGTAAGAGCATATTTCTTGAAGAAATTCACCCTGTAATTCATTAGCAAGCTCAAATGTCAACTTATCCTGCTCGCATGTTTTGATTAAATGTGATGAGTTTAATTTATAAAGACAATTTAAAAGCAAACTTTGACATTTGCGCTAAATCCTTCCCGTTTAAATATTGCAACAAATGTTCACGTGTCACTGGATCATCCAAAACTTGTTGGAATACTACCAAATTTGTTGGAATGCTGTGATTTGAACGAATGCATTTCATAAATTTTAAATATGCATGATAGAATGCTTCATGGTTGCTTCTTGATGATGATGATGATGCTGACGATAACGTTGATGATGATGAAGATGATGCTAAATGATCAGAAAATTGATATTTCCGATTGTAGCAAATAATAATATTTTAATAATATTCTTAAAAAGTCACCTGTAGTAGTTCTCGAAAGAGCGTTATCCCGATGAATTACGGTGAACACCAAGAAAACAATAATTATAGATAGCTTCATGCTTCACCACAATTATTAACTCCTGACCGAAATAATTAGCTTGACCGAAATTATCAGCTATTTTTGCCGGAAAATCATAATCTTTATGAAAAACCATTTTTCTTAGAAATGATTTAATTTTATTCCATTAATTTATTGATAACTATCTATGGCGAATCAAAATTTTACTTCAGTCTTCAAATTAATACTAAAATTAATTGCAACACTTTTTTTTTAATTTCATTTGAGTAACATGAATCAGATATTTCCCTTTCCATCCTTTTCCATATAATATTGCTTATATCCAACAATAATCCATCTATTCTTTAAGCTCACACTGCAGAATTCTTTGAAACGCTGCAGTAAAAAGTTGCGAAAATTCAATCTAGCTATCCTCTCCCTTTGAAGCCAACCAAAATGATTGTGATGGTTTATGCTCAGTTGTTCATAAAATTTTGTCACCATTCATTAAAAATTCAAAAAATGGCCTCTATAATCGGATTAGTTTATGTGACGTGATATGAAATCAATAATATGAGCTGTTCTTGGGTCTTATGGTATCATTTGATATGACTGAACGATGATACGTACATGGATTTT